>ML827581.1:0-30629 GCA_009831015.1 Picea engelmannii | reverse complement strand
AAAGAGGGTTCCTGGTTCGAGTGGAAGCAATGGCAGAAGATGGAAATTTTAGGGTCGAGAAACTTAAAGGAAAAAACTACCAGTTATGGAAGATGCATATGGAATATTATTTATATCAGAAGGATCTATTCCTACCATTGGGAAGAATAGAAAAGAATTCGATGACCATGAAGGAAGAAGAATGGGAGGTTCTTGACAAAAAGGCACTAGGAACGATACGACTAATCTTGGCAGCGTCAGTAGCTTTCAATATTTCAAAATAAATGACAACGAAGGATTTGATGGATGCATTGGCTAAACTATATGAAAAACCAGCGGCGTCCAATAAGTTATTTCTAATGAAGAGATTATTTAATATGAAGATATCAAAAGGTGGGTTTGTTGCAGATCATTTAAATCAATTTAATATGATTACTAATCAGCTAAGTTTTGTAAAAGTGGACTTTGATGATGAGGTCGGGGCTCTTATAATCTTATGCTCATTTCCAAAAAGATGGAATGGCTTGTTCATGGATGTAAGTAACTTTGTCTATGGTTCAAACACTTTAAAATTTGATGATGTTGTTGGTGTTATCCTTAGCAAGGAAATGTGACGAAAATCACAGGTGAGACATTAGGTAATGTGTTAAACATGGATAAAAGGGGAAGACAAAATGATAGAGGAAGGGTAGATCCAAATCCAAACTGGGAAAGATAGAGTGTTGGAATTGTGGGAAGAAAGGACATCTAAAGAAATATTGTAGAGCTCTAAAGAAACAAAGAGATGGACAACAGGAGAAACATCAGAAAGAAAATGTAACATGTGATGTGTTACGAGATGCTTTGAGTATTTGTATAGATAATATTTTTGAGTCTTGGGTGGTAGATTCAAGGGTTTCCTTTCATGCCACACCCCATAGGAAACATTTTCTAGATTATGTTCAAGGTGATTTTGGACAAGTTCGCTTGGGTGATGATGCACCATGCAAAATTATTGGAATGGGAAAGGTAAAAATAAAGAAAAGGAATGGAAACCAATGGTTGTTGAAAGAGGTAAGACATGTTCCAGATCTAAGGAAAAATCTAATTTCAACAGGGAAGTTGGAAAGTGAATGTTGTATATCCATATTTACAAATAAGGTGTGGAGGGTCACAAAAGGATCGCAGGTGATAGGCAAAAGGAGAGAAGGTAGGTACATTGTATTTATGTACTAGTAATACTGACTCTTCTATCTCTTTAGATTCTACAGGAGTGGGTACAACACTGTGGCATCATAGGCTTGGATACATGAGTGAGAAGGGGATGCAAATACTTCACAAAATAAATTTGTTTCAAGATCTTAAAGAAATTGATTTGGATTTCTATGAGCATTGTGTTTATGGAAAACAAAAGAGAGTCAGATTTCTCAGAGTCAGAAAAGAAAAGAAGAGTGAAAAGTTAGAGCTTGTGCATACAGATGTATTGGGACCAGCTGAGGTATCATCTCTTGGAGGATCTCTTTATTATGTTACTTTTATTGATGATTCAACTAGAAAAAATTGGGTTTATTGCATTTGACAAAAATATGATGTTTTTTTATACTTTTAAGAAATGGAAAGCTTTGGTTGAGAATGACACAGGGAAAAGGTTGAAGTGTCTTAGATCAGAAAATGGAGGTGACTATTGTAGCAAGGATTTTGATGATTATTGTTCATATCATAGGATTCGTAGAGAGAAGACAATTACAGTAACACCACAAGAAAATGGTGTGTCAGAAAGGATGAACAGGACAAGCATGGAGCATGAAAGGAGTATGAAATTGCATGTTGGGTTGCCCTTATAGTTTTGGGAAAATTTTGTAGATACTGATGTTTAATTGATAAACATAGGAAATTCAAGTTCTTTGGATGGTGGCATTCCAAAGGAGGCATGAACAGGTAAAAAGGTAAACTATTGTTTTTTGAAGACTTTCGGTTGTGAACCATTTGTCCATATTGATAAAGAAAATATAACAAAGATTGAGGAAAAATCCAAGAAGTGTACCTTTATTGGATATGGTGTTAATTATTTTGTTTATTGATTATGGGATTATGAAAATCACAAAATCTTTAGGAGTAGAGATGTCATTTTCAATGAGAAGGTCATGTACAAAGATCACTTGCAGGGAAAGAAACAGGAAAAAGAAAAACCAAAATACATAGTGCTTGATGAGATCACTGAAAAAGAAATTCCAAAGGTACTAGAAAATCAAAATGTACAAAAACAGGAGCAAAAGGTGCATCAAACTCATGCAAGTGTTGTTAGAACATTTATCAGGTTAAGTAGACCCCTTGAACGATAGTCTCCATTGTATTATTTATTGTTGATTGATTATGGTGAACCAGAATGTTATGAAGAGGCAATTCAAGTAGACATTAAAAAGAAGTGGGAGCAAGGAATGAAAGATAAAATGGATTCCCTTGTAAATAACCAGACTTGGGATTTGGTTCAGTTTCCTGCTGGAAAAAGAGCATTGCAGAATAAATGGTTTGACAAGTTGAAGAAAGAAGATGGAGGAAAAAAGTGTTACAAGGCTGGACTTGTTGTAAAGGGGTTTGCACAAACGAAAGGTATAGATTTTGATGAAATATTTTCTCATGTTGTTAAAATGAATTCAATTAAGACTATTTTAATTCTTGTGGTAGTAGAAGATTTACATATTGAACAGTTAGTTGTAAAAACAATTTTTCTCCATGGGGATTTGGAGGAAGAGATTTATATGTAGCAGCCACAAGGGTATGAGGTCAAAGGGAAGAAAAATTTGATATGCAGGTTGAAGAAGAGATTGTATGGCCTAAAGAAATATCTAAGGAACATGTATTTGAATTTTGATAGGCTTATGACAGAACAAGGTTATAGTAGATGTCATTCTGATCTCTGTGTTTATTTTAAAAAGTTAGAAAATGGAAACTATGTTATCTTGCTATTGTATGTAGATAACATTCTTTTTGTAGGGTCTAATATGAAAGATATAAATGTTCTCAAGAATAAATTAGCTAATTCATTTGTGAGAAAGTATTTGGGTGCTACAAAGAAAATCCTTGGTATGAGAATAACAAGAGATAGGAAAAATCGGAATTTGACATTGTCTCAGGGTGAGTACATAGAGAAGGTGTTGGAGAGGTTTAGAATGTAGAATGAAAAACTAGTTAGTACACATTTGGCCAGCCATTTCAAATTAACCAAAGAAATGTGTCCCAAGACACAGGAGGAGATATACTACATGTCTAGGGTCCCTTATTCATCAACAGTTGACAAATTGATGTATGTGATGGTTTGCACAAGACCAAATATTACACATGTAGTTGAAGTTGTGAGTAGGAACATGAAAAATCCAGGTAAAGAACATTGGGAGGAATTAAAGTGGATTTTTGGGTATTTGAAAGGTATTTTTACTCATGCATTATGTTTTGGAGGATCAGACACTATTCTACATGGATATGTTGATTTAGATATGGAAGGTGATAAAGATAGCAAGAGGAGCACCACAAGGTATTTTTTTACTATAGGTGAAACAACATTAAGTTGGATTTCGAAACTGCAAAAGGTTGTTGCAATTTCAACAACAAAAGCAAAGTATGTTTCTACTACAGAGGCTAGTAAATAAATGATTTGGTTAAATATTTTTATGGAGGAATTGGGAAAGAAACAAGAGAATAGAACGTTGTACTGTGACAGCGAAAGTGTCATTCATCTTGCAAATAACTCAACCTTCCATTCCAAGAATAAAAATATATAGCTCATGTACCATTTCATATGATCCGTCTTGGAAGATGGATATTTGAAGTTGGAAAAGATACACACTAGCCAGAATCCTACAGACATGTTAACAAAGGGAGTAACCAGGGAGAAACGAAGTTCCTTCTCAGTTTCATTTGGTATTCAAGCATGAAGGTGAAGATGAGAAATTTTCCAGGTCCAAGGTGGAGTATAGTCCAATAGGTACAACAACAATGGAGTTGTTGTGATCAGTATCCAAGTGGGAGATCATTGGTTTTGGAGCCTAATTATCTTCCTGTTTCATAGGTCTTTGTTTTCAGCCATGTTTATAACCCATGAAGACTGTACACCCCGAAATATTTTACACCCCTCCACGTGGGGTGGGGTTGTAGGGGGTGCTTTCCCCCCTGTGAGGTCTGGGGGAAAGCGGGGATTTGAGGGAGAAGCCCCCGAAGGAAAAATTGCCTTGTAAATGTATATTGTAATTTCATAGTAAATTTGGATCGTTCATTATAAGGTCGCATATCTGACGGTAGAAGTTATGTTGGGGTTTTTTTCCCTAGAAGGAAATCCTCTTTTATGAGGGAATTTTATTGCGGTTGTGGATCATTGCGAATATTGTATTCTGAGAGAGGAGATTGTGAGAGAAAGAAGAGGAAGTTATAGTGGGTGTATTGTAGGTTGTATCCCTTCATTTGTTGGATAATAAAAGGAAGGACCTGGCAATTTTTCTGGTGGACATAGCCCACACTAGGTGAACCACGTATATCTGTGTCTCTATTGTATTGTGTATCTTCTGTGTTTTATTTCTGGATTTATTTTTTATTTTATTGATCTACGATCCTATTTTTCTAATAGATCCCATGCATATATTCAAAAATGTTTAATCTTATTTATGGAGGCACATGTCATGGTATAAAAGAGACATTGGTTTTCAGGAGAGATCTTATTGCTTCGAATACTAAAAAGAGACATTGGATAAGAAATGAAACTAGAGGATAGGTTGGTCCGTCTTGGTATTTTAAAGAAGGTGATGTCCCATGGATTTTGAGGAAAGATGATATTTATATGAAAAAGGATGTTATATTGGGTGTGAAGGCACCTTATTTATATGGTTCAACTCTATGACATTGCTTCACTGTAGACGGGAATTTGTCAGGGTTGAAATCACATGACTATCTGAACCTTCTAAGGGTATGTATGTTGAATAGATGATTCTTCTTCTATAATGACGCCAGTAAAAATATTCTATGCACTCACATTTTTATGTAAATTAATAATGTGTGTGTCTATTTTGTAGTGTCATTATCATTTTCGTGTGTGTGTTTGTGTGAACGATGGCTTCCCCTGGGACCTGTGATGTGCAATATCAAAATTATCTGCATTTGTACGAGTTTTATGGAATTGCAAGTCCATCTTCTAATTCAGCTACATGATGAGGTTGAATTATCCTGGGTTATGTCATGTCGTTGGATGTTCTTCTTAGAGATGTACATGAAAAAAATCAAGGGGTTTGTTTGACAAAGGAAAAAACCAGAGGGCTCTATGGAAAAGGGGTATATAGTATATGAGTTGTTCTAATATGCCAGTGAGTACATCAAGTAAAGTGATGACATAGAAGGGGAAGTCATTTGGGATGAACATCAAGATGAGGACAAAAGGAAATGGGATATACTCCAAACAAATGGAAAAAGGCACTCGATAAAGAGTAAATCAATTATATTTTGTCAATTTAGTATAGAGAAATTGTTTACATTGAATTTGATAATATATATTTTGTTGGAATATACAACAATACTGAGAGGGGGGTTGAATCTGTATTGGACAAATATTAACAACCTTTTCTCTTTTACTTATTTAACTAATTATTTAATCATAAGAAATACAAAGAATAAAATCTGATCAACATAAATACACAATACACAGATATTTTACATGGAAACCTAATAAGGGATAAAACCACATAAATTTTATCTTATAATAATCAACATTTGCATTCTTCACAATCTTCAACATGTGAGGGACACTAATCCCTGTAGTAAGAACCTATTTACAAATTTTCAAGCACCAACTTGACAGGAACCAACCTGTTGATCTGTTGAGGACACCAATCCTCAATGTAAGCACTAACTGAAAGTTTGCAGTCACCAATATGCTAGGCACCAACATGTTAATATGTTGAAGACACCAATCCTCATTGTAAGCACCAACTTGTCAGCCACCAACCTGTTAAGAAAGATGAGGACACCAATCCTCTTCCTTGCACCACCCTTCCACCTTGAAATAAATGTTCTTCCAATTAAACTTCCATGCACCACCCAACCACCTATAAATGTTCCTCTTTCATTCTTACTGCTACTCTTCTCAACTTCGGTTCCACAAAATTCAGAATATTCATTACATATTTTCACCCTTACACACACAAAATCTTTGAGAGCATAGATATTTATACAAAAATATTTACCCAATGATTTGTCCACTTCTCCAAAGAATACGGGCAAGGTTCTAGATCTCTGTAAAACTAGGCTATAATGGCCTGTCCAAACCCCTTCTTTTCCATGCTTGATTTGTTCAAAGAATGAGCTCGACATACAAATATCATCGGATATGTTTCCGGATTCAATCTCATCCATAGATTTACTTTATTGTTCATCAAAATGCATAACACACCCTCAACTCTCAACTACCTTCCAATCTATCATTTATATTATCTCGATCGTTGATATTCTTAGCTTATAGGAACCATATGTAACCACAACATACAACCACCATCCGATATGGACCTCCATTTAATATTGGCCATTGATCTATCCTTTACCAAAACTTATACAATTTATTGAAGACTTTTCACGGGTTCGCAGGTCTAAGCCACATCTCTTCATACCTCCACAATGTCCAAATTTCACTCCCAAGTTCCCCCACACTCATTTTTCAACCACACTTAGACACATTTCCAAACCTTTCACTGTGGGTCTTTTGGACCGTCTGATCTGTGACATGTGGTAATTTTTTGGGCTGTCAAATCTCTGACACGTGGCTACCTCTTGGCTCATCCGATCTGTGACATGTGGAAATATTATGGCTCTTCGGATCATATCTCTGACTAGCCACAATTGTCAATATGTTATCTTGATACTTTTCCAATTCTTCGAGGTTTCATCACGGGTTTACGACACCTTTTATCATACCTCCAATTCTCCAATGTATTCATGTCTATCCGATCGATTCTCCATAATTAATCATTTTTTTAGCTTTCAACACATTCGTTGAGCTCTCCATACTTAGTTGGCTCTCCATACTTCATCAATTTATCTTCTTCCTATCGTGGGTTCTTGGTTATGCGGGTTCATGCTCATTTACTTACATACCTTCGTTTCTCCACGATATCTCAACACTTAGTCATTTTTCGATATTTCATTGCGGGTTGTGGGACTAAATAATTTCCCTAATTCTTGTGGATTTTTCTATCCGATGAATTCAATATTCATACTTATCCATTTATTGATACATCGATCATTCGACATATTCTTGATACTTAACCATTTTTCCAATATTTCATCGTGGGTCCACGGGGATGTGAAACTATTTCATTTCTTCACACATACTTCTGATTCTCCACCATGCTCACCATATCCTTGATTTATTTATACTTAGTGATTTTTTGAGTTCCCACTGTGGACCTCAATCCCTAATCTTAACCATTGATCTCTCAGGATAAATGGTCACGGTCTAATCACTCAAAAGTTAATACTTTATGTAAGTTTCCATATCTCTTGTGCTCACTTTCATTCAATCTAAGAGATAACATCTTTTCATTATAAACACTTTTGATCACTATTTCCCAATGAATGTTGGATATATCGACTTCACCATTTCTTTGAACTTATGTAGCTTCCTTGTAACAAAAATTATTCCATAGGATTATCTTTCGAATTGAGATCACTTTACTCTAGATCTCTTTACCTCCTCATAGCTCTGTACAAAATAAGCATCGAATGGTGACCATTCTCTTTTCACAGTATGTACTACCATCTTCATCTATTCTTCTCTGTCAGATCCATATTCTTCTATATTTTGTATAGATACTTATCCATAATATTTACGCATAAAGGCTCATCGACGCATGGAGACATACAACATACAGTCTCCTTTTGACATAAATGACAACAAATTTTCAACAATCTCCCCCTTTGTCATTGATGGAAACAATTTTTTCTCGATGCTCCTTTGATTCCTATAAATCTCCCCCTTTCTCTTTACTCTCCCCCTTTGACATCAATGGAAAAGGGATATTCTCCCCCTGAAAAATCACTATGTATTCTTTGTTTCTGTAGTCAAACAAATTTCTGTGCTACTCCCCCTGAGCATGTTCCCTTCTCGCATACTATAGTGCCTCTTGGGAATATTTTCATGAGCTCTTAGTGATTGGATGACATAGAAACCACTCTTAATTTCTGTCTGAGATACTTCAAAGGTTCTCTAGGAATAAGTTTAGTAAAGATATCAACAATTTGTTCTTTGTAGTCACATAATCCAATTTAACAACTTGGTTGACAACCTGTTCTCTTAGAAAATGGTACTTGATAGGTATGTTTTTTGCTTTTGAACACATGACATGGTTGTTTGAAATTATTATTGCACTGGTATTATCACATAATATGGGAATTGGTTTCTTGTATTCAATTTGAATATATTGTAATGTCTGCCTCATCCAATGGACTTGTGCACAATAGGCGGTTGTTGCAATATATTCTTCTTCTGCAGTATATAGAGCTATTGATGATTTCTTTTTACTCAACCAAGACACCAAGCAATCTCCTAAGAAGAACACACATCCACTTGTGTTTTTTTGGTCATCTATATATCCTACCCAATAAACATCAATGTATGTTTTTAATGTAATTTATTCACCTTTTGGATACCATGATCCGTAATCCAAAGTACCCTTCAAATATCTGAAAATTATCTTAATTGTATGTACATGAGTTTCCTTTGGTCCAGATTGAAACTTTGGAGCAACTCCAACTGCCTTCATGACATATGGTCTTGAGGTTGTCACATATAACAAGTTGTCAATCATATATCTATACAATTTTTGGACTGATTCCATGGATTCGTAATCTTTTCTTAACTTGCTTTTGTACTCATTGTCTTGCAGTCTTCCATTTTGAATTTCTTGAGCATCTCATTAATGTATTTTTTCTAGTATATGAATATGCCTTTGTTGGATTGAGAAATTTTCAATCCTAAGTAAAAGGATAATTCTCCAAGAATTGACATTTCAAACTCCTCCTTCATTTTTTTAGCAAAACTTTTACTCAATTTTTCAGTTCTACTTCCAAAAATGATATCATCAACATAAACAATAATAATCACCATGTCTTTATCTTCTAGTTTGATATAGATGTTTTTTTATGCAGTTCCTCTTTTAAGTCCTTGATGTTGTAGATGCTTGTCCAGTCTTGAGTACCAAGCTCTAGGATATTAATTTAACTCATAAAGAGATTTGTTGAGTTTGCATACATAATATCTATTCTATGATAATTGGAATCCTTCAGGTTTTTCAATATATACTTCTTCTTCTATATTTCCATTTAGGAATGCAAACTTAACATCCATTTGATAAATTTTGAAGTCTTTGTGGCAAGAAAATTCCAAAAAAAATCTAATAGCCTCCATTCTTTCTATGGAGGAAAATATTTCTTCAAAGTCAATTCCCTCAATATGAGCATATCCTTTGCATACCAGTCTGGCTTTGTTTCTTACTACTTTTCCATTCTCATTTTGTTTATTCCTGAAGACCCATTTAGTGCCTATATTATTCTTATTCTTGGGTCTAGGGACAAGTTCCCAGGTTTGATTCTTTTCAATTTGGTCCAACTCTTTATTCATGGAATTAACCCAATGCTCATCTTTTCTCGCGTCTTCAAAGATGCTAGGATCTACTATGGATAGTAGAGAAAAATTAACTTGTTTATAAACACCTTTTATTCTTCTTCTTGTTTGAGGTCCTACACTCTTTCTTCCAATAATTTGTTTTTCATGATGATCCTTTTGTAAATACCTCGAAGATGTTCTGGTGTCCCTTATTTTTGTCTCTTGTCCCTCAACGTTTTGTTGGTCCTCCATTTTCTATTGTGCTTCTTTCTATTCTTCCTCTCTTTGTTCTTCTTCTTGTTCCTCTTCATTTTGTTCCTCTTCCAACTATTCATCTTCTTTTCCGTCTTTTGTTTCTTTTGAATTTTTATATGTTCGATATAACATTTCATCATCCACCTTTAAATTTGTACTCATTACTATATTTTCCATCCTTAATTTATAATATATGTATGCTTTACTATCATATGAGTATCCTAGAAAAATTCCTTCATCTGTTTGAGAATCAAATTTTCCCAAATTTTCTTCATTTCTTTTTATGTAACAATTGTTTCCAAAAACCTTAAAGTAATTGATTGTTGCAGGTCTACCTTTCCACTATTCATATGGTGTTCTATCACTATTTGTTCTAAGTAATCCTTTGTTTAGAATATGAACAACAATATGTACTGCTTCTTTCCAAAAGATGCCTGACACTTTGGAATCATTCAACATAGTTCTGGCCATCTCTTGCACAATTCTATTTTTCTTCTCTGCCACACCATTATGTTTTGGTGTCCTAGTTGCTGAGAATTGTATTTTGATTCCATGCTTCTCACAAAATTTCTCAAATTCATTTGAGGTAAATTCACCTCCATTGTCTGATCATAAGCACTTGATTTTAAGATCAGATTCATTTTCAACCATTTCTTTAAACACCTTGAATTTGTCAAATGCTTCTGATTTTGTCTTTAGAAAAGAAACCCATGTCATTCTAGTATAATAATCAATGAATAATAAAAAATAATGCTCACCTTGAAAAAAATTGGTTTTGATTTGCCCACAAAGGTTAGTATGAATTAACTGCAAGGGATTTGAGGTTGAATGCTCTTTTGTCTTGAAAGTGACTTTGGTTTTCTTTCCATGTTGGTAGTGCTTGTAAATACGATATGAGGGTTTTGTGATGGAGGGAATATTCCTTACAACCTTCTTCTTGTTGATTTTTACCAAATTATCAAAGTGAAGATGTCCAATTCTTCTATGCCATAGCCAACTTTGATCGATATATCCCATGAATAATTTATCTCCTCTTATTTAATCCAAAATGTATATGATGTTAGGAGATTTGAGTATTGTAGCAACCAGTCTTCCCGTTTTTTTCTTTCTTATTTCACATTTTAAGAGTCGAAGGAAAGAATATGTCCTTGGTCAGACATTTTACTAACACTGAGAATAGTGTGTTTCATATTTTCTATCAACAACACTTTTTTATCTTTGGCTTTCTCATTTCCAGGGGTGACTGTTTCTTTTCCAATTATTTTGGTAGAATCATCATTTCCAAAGGTGAGATTTCCTCATTTTTACCTTTTAAGAACTAGGAACCTATTTTGATCCCATGTGATGTGTTTCGAACACCCATTTTCAACATACCACTAATTTGTTTTTCTTTGTGCATGTAGGGATAGGTTGTTTTCTTCCTTCTCTTGGTGATCTGATTTTCTTCTCCACACACTTGTGTTTTCTTCCTTATGTTTAGCAGGGAAGCTTTCTTTCAAGTTTTTCTTGGTGGGTTCCATCCTTTGTTCTCCAGTGAATATCATCTTCCATTGATGTTCATTGAATTTTGTGCGTTCCCACCTTCAAACAAACAGAGTAGCTGGAGAAAACGAGGGAGTCTTCACTGCATCAGTTGAAGAGGATATAGAAAGGTGCATGCTTGTACTATTGTTTCATATTGCGTTGTTTTGTATTTCATTTATGGTCTGTATATGTGTTAAACTAGTTGCATGTCTTCCTACATGGTAAGTTATCTTGCTTACATGCATTCCTTCCTTCATACTAAGTCGGTTCATGTCCATTGTGTTTGGGCTGCATTGCTACATTTAAACAAACAGAATGGTTGGACAGGATGAAGGACTCTTTGGTAGGTAAATAGACATGTTTCTCTTTCTTTTAGATGTCTGTCTTCATACTAACTTACCTTCATGTCCATTGCATCTTCGGTGTTGCTTCCTTAGAAAAAACAAGTTTCTTGGATAGGGAGATGAATTGTTATGTGCAACAACAGAGGGTTTTGTGGTGCAATCTTCTAAAAAGTATACCAAGTGTGTTGGTAAATTAAATATACAAACCGGGTGGGGGAATATAATATTATACTTGAAAACGATGAATTTTCAGTAATGGGCCTTTCTACGCTCCCTATTTCTACTTTTTCCATTTTCTATTATCCCTTTTGTTTTCTACTTCATCTGCCTAGTGTTCTTTCCGAAAATTCCTTTGTGCGTTGGTTGATGGACTAACGAATTCACATATGTGGTCATGCTTCTACCTTATTCCATAGTTACCCACTTTCTCGATTATGGATGCCAGGCTGACAGGTTGAAGATTGCACCCCTGGCTTCCGGGGGTCCGCGATATACAGATTGGCCATGATGCCCCACACTCAGGCCTTGTTTACTGTTAAACATTTCTCCAGTTAAAAAATTCATATGCATATAGTTTTATGGTTATTTGGTCCTTTTGATGGATAATATACAATGTGTATGCTTGTTTAGTCCTGATGTTCATTTGCACATGCTTGCATCGGAAAAATTTGGACTAGTGACACGGGCATGAGCAGTCAGTGATCCCAGACATCGACAGACCAACAAGGCCAAAGGTAAAGATGCATATGCTCTGCTCTTACTATGTTTACTAAACAAGTTTTTTAGGCTATATATTCATCTATGGAATGGAAGATATGGTGATGTCATCTGCAATACATGGTTTGCATCTCGCAAGAAGTATCAACAAGTATAAGAGAGACGTCGAACGTGTTGCATGTTCCATAGACTAAGAGGTGTGGTTGTGAAACTCTGGCTCCATAGTTCATCAAAACTATGTGTGTACTTGTAGCACACTACCATTCACTTTAGTTTTCCTATTCAAAAAATGTCATTAGGTCTAGAGTTGTGACATCCAAAGTACTGTCAATAGAGGGCTTGAACAGCCGCCAAACTGGACAAGTGTTCATCAGGGACATAATGATTGTCTATAGCACCTACTTGGACAAGGAAAACAAAAGTAGATCCATTATGTGTGTTGACATGACAGACAAAGATGCCATGATGACAGTGAAATTGACTGTTCCTCCACAACTTGTCCAGAAACATGCAGAAAAGATATTGCCACGTAATGGGATATCCATTATAAATTTCAATATATTGTCCAAAATAGTATATGACCGTGGTGATTGCGATCAAATTATTTCTCTCAACGAAACAAGCATTGTGGAAAAAATTCTCATTGTTTGTTCAGAATATCATTTCGTCCCAGACTCGACTATCATCCAGCTTACACAGAGCACTAATATTTACCCAATCGAAATGATTGGGGTTGTTGTCACACTGGTGAGAAAATTTGGCTCACAACATATTCTCCATATAAAGGATGGAGAGTCCGACAACGATAAGGCAATGATACCTCTTTTCATATTCAGTTTTTTCCTTTACTTTCGCATGTGCATGTATGTCGGATAAATTACACAAATATTGCATTGTTCCATGTTGCAGCTACAATTGTTCGATACGTATTCAGATTCGTTTTCGTCAATGGAACAACAATTGCAAAGAGGGCAGATTCCACTTATGTTGTTCAAAAATATAACAAAGAAGAGGGATGCTAGAGAAAGGATCTTTCAGACAACCTAGGAAACTTTTGTAATAGAGTTGCGAGCAGTTATAGTAGAGGATATGAAGAAACTAACTATATCTACAACTGTTGTGCATATACACCCACAAAATCATTCTCACTTTGCTTATATAAATAGCCTTCAACAAATTTCTGCGCCTGCTTAATTTTTTTTTTTTAAAGGGGAGGGGGGTGTGCAGTTGTGTATTATGTTTTTCAATGTATTAATTCCTTTGCTCGTGTTTCCAGGTTGAAGGTCTTTTAGTTGCACTCAATGTGTACTTGAACCCCTTTGAGCCTGTATGTGCAAAATGCAACTCTGTTGCTTCCGCCTCCGCTTTGATAAGTGATGATACGATTGATTGTCTACGATGCGGTGAAAAATGTCCATATATATATGGACATTGTGTGAATGTTGTTATCCGAACTGTGGGCAACACAACCATGCATTGTACGGTGAGGCAGCCTCTATTACAAAATGTTCTTCCTGAGTTGGCAGAGTTGTCGTATGAAACATATGTACAGAAAAAGGCAAGCAATGTCTACATGTTGCGGTAGCTTCAGATACACAGCAAATTCACCTTGAATGAAGACAATGCAATTTTTCATATCGGTTGAAGAAGGGGAATATATATATATATATATATCAAACTTTGGCAGGAAACGAAAATACCTCATGTGTCTCTGTAACATTTGTTCAACATCCAGATGAATGTTCGTTGGACTTGGCCCATATCTCTGTAATCCCCATATATCGCATGTTCCCGGTTATTTTCTACTGGGAACATATACCAGATGCAATAGAAAATGAATGTGGCGACGTCTTTTATTTGTATATCAAATTGTTTGGTGCAAAGGTTGATGGGTTATGCTCTATGAAACATTCTGGGAACTTGCTTGCAGCCTTTTTAAAGTATGGTTAGTTCTTGGTTATCTGCTTTGTCTGTCAATTTGTATACCATGGACCTCCAACTGTTCTTTGGAGGACACAGAACAATATAATTGAATTTTTTAGCTAGCTGGCCCACAGATCCACCTGATAATTTCTATGGCGTTGTGACGCAAATGTACTATGTGGCTTGCTTTAGCAGATTTCCTTGATCGATGAACTTGGTCAAATTATTGTTCTGAAATAATTTGAAATCAACGAATATATAGTGTGTGAAGTGCAACTATCCTATCATGGCAACAAGAGGCTCTTAAAATTCAAATTGGTCATTGTTTTGGCATTTTTTCTTATTCGATGAACTTGGCAAAATTAATATCCTGGAATAATTTGAAATCAATGAATATATACTGTGCGGAGTGAAATTGTGCTATCATATGAACAAGAGGGCTTTAAAATTCAAATTGGTCCTTGTTATGCTTGCGGTGATAGAATTTTAAAAAAACTTTCTTTTGTTTGCTTCATTTTTTAAAAAATAAGCGATTTAACATCCTTTAATAATTTAATGTAATTCACTTGTACAATATCAATAGTTAATATTAATAATTTAGTATTTGAAAATAATGTTTTTAGATAAAGTTAGATAGGATGAGCATCCCTAAACAATTGCAATCTTGAACCTGCCAGACGCAGAGTCCGCAAGTCCGCCTGTCAATTTGTATATCGCGAAAGTCTGGGTGATATTTGCAGAACGCGGAACAAAAGAGGCTCAAATTTCAGCCCGCCAGGCCGAGAACCCGTGATCCAAAAAGTGCCCAAGTATAGAACGAGGGATTTGCATATGCTCTATAAAATCTCATCCATATTTTCTAAAAGTACATGTTTACTATGTATTTGTCATTTGTCAGAAAACTTTATATCAGTCGCTCGACCAGATTGTACAAACTTTCTCGTCTAATTAAATTTTGCAATATCAAAATTTAATATTAATAATTAAGTATTGAAAATAATGTTTTTAGATATGTTAGAATCCCTAAACAATTGCAATCTTGAACCCGCCAGACGTGGATTCCGCAAGTCCGCCTGTCAATTTGTATATTGCAGAAGTTTGGGTGATATTTGTAGAACACAGAACAAAAGAGGCTCAAATTTCAGCCCGCCAGGCCGAGAACCTGCGATCCAAAAAGTTCTCGAGTATGGAACAAGTGATCCGCATATGCTCGATAAAATATCGTCCATACTTTCTAAAATTACATGTTTTCTATGTATTGGTCGTTTGTCAGAAAACTTTTATATCAGTCGCACGACCAGATTGTACAAACTTTCTCGTCTAATTAAATTTCGCAATATCAAAATTTAATATTAATAATTTAGTATTGAAAATAATGTTTTTAGATATGTTAGATAGTTGATAGGGATTAGTCTCTGTAAACAATGGAAAACTTGAACCCTCCAGCCCTCAAGTCCATCTGTCAATCAGTATATCACAGAACTCCGAGTGCTATTTGGAAGACACGGAACAATGAAACTACAATGTTGAGTCAGCCAGCTCGCAGGTTCGCTTGTCAATTTGTATATCGCGGAATTGTGATGGTATTTGTACAACACAAAACAATAGAGGCCCAATTTTGAGTCCGCCAGCCCCAGAGCCCCCGATCAAAAAAAATGGCTAAATATAGAATTCATACGAGATCGCTATGGGACAATAAAAGTGCAATGTTCAGCTAACCAACCCTAGTTCGCCTGTCAATTTGTATATCACAGAATTATGTGTGCTATTTGTAGGGCATGAAATAATAAAACCTCAATTTTCATCCCACCAGGCCACGAACCCGCGATCCAAAGAGTGCCTAAGTATGGAATAAGGAATGTGCATATGCTCTATAAAATCTCATGTCCATACTTTATAAAAGTATATGTTTACTATGTATTTCTGGTTTGTCGGAAATTTTTTATATCAGTCGGTCCACCAAAATGGAAAAACTTTGTCCTCTGCTTAAATTATGCAATATCAATATGTAATATTAATAATCTAGTATTGAAAATAATGTTTTTTTATATGTTGGATAGTTGATAGGGATTGTCATCCCTAAACGATGGAAAATTTGAACCCGACAACCCTTAATTCCATCTGTGAGTGTGCATATCGCGAAAGCCTGAGTGCTATTTGGAGGACATGGAACAATGAAAGTGCAATGTTTAGCCAGCCAGCCCGAGAGCCCCTGATAAAAAAAGGTGGCTAAATATGGAATTAATACGGGATCGCTATGGAACAATAAAAATGCAATGTTCAGTGAAGCAGCCTGCAAGTCCTCCTGTCAATTTGTATATCGCGGAAGTCTGGGTGGTATTTGTAGGACACGAAACAATAGAGACTCTATTTTCAGCTCGCCAGGCCGCGAACCCACGATCCAAAAAGTGCCTAAGTATGGAATGAGGGATCCTCATATGCTCTGTAAAATCTCATGTCCATACTTTATATAGACTCATGTCCACAAGTCCGCCTATCAATTTGTATATCGCAGAAGTCTAGGTGCTATTTGTAGGATACAGAACAATAGATACTCAATTTTCAGCTCATCAGGCCGCGAACCCGCGATCCAAAAAGTGCCCAAGTATGGAATGAGGGATCCGCATATGTTCTAGAACAATAAAAATACAATGTTCAGCCAAGCAGCCCATAGGTCCTCCTGTCAATTTGTATATCGCAGAAGTCTGGGTGGTATTTTTAAGTCACGGAACAATAGAGACTCTATTTTCAGCCCGCTAGGCCGCGAACCCATGATCCAAAAAGTGCCTAAGTATGGAATGAGGGATCCGCATATGCTCTATAAAATATCATGTCCATAATTTATATAGAGAGTCATCTCCGCAAGTCTGTCTGTCAATTTGTAAATCGAGGAAGTGTAGGTGCTATTTGTAGGACACGAAAAAATAGATACCCAATTTTTAGCCCGCCAGGCTGCAAACCCATGATCCAAAAACTATCCAAGTATGGAATGAGGAATTTGCATATGTTCTATAAAATGTCATGTCCATACTTTATAAAAGTACATGTTTACTATGTATTGCTCGTTTTTCGAAATACTTTTATATCACTCGGCCAACCAGATTGTACAAAATTTCTCGTCTAATTAAATTCTGCAATATCAATATTTAACAGTAATAATTTACAATAGGTCCACTTCTGAATTTGTATATCGCAAAATTGTGGGTGCTATTTGTAGAGCGTGGAACAATAGAGGCCCAATTTTTTTCCTGCCAGCCCGAGAGCCCCCAATCCAAAAAACTAGCTAAATATGAAATTAATATGGAATCGCTACGGGACAATAAAAGTGCAATGTCCAACCAACCAACCCGCAAGTCCATCTGTCTATTTGTATATCATGAAAGTGTGGGTGCTATTTGTAGGACACAAAACAATAGAGGCTCAATTTTCAAGCCGTCAGGCCGAGAACCCACAATCGAAAAAGTGCCTAAGTATGGAATGAGGGATCCGCATATGCTCTATAAAATCT
Source organism: Picea engelmannii (assembly GCA_009831015.1). Taxonomy (NCBI): domain Eukaryota; kingdom Viridiplantae; phylum Streptophyta; class Pinopsida; order Pinales; family Pinaceae; genus Picea; species Picea engelmannii. The sequence continues at coordinate 12,763 of ML827581.1, read as the reverse complement.
CATGTCCATACTTTATAAAAGTACATGTCTACTTGCACAAATTTTCTCATCCAATAAAATTCTGCAAGATCAATATGTAATATTAATAATTTAGTATTGAAAATAATGTTTTTAGATATGTTAGATAGTTGATAGCGATTACCATCCCTAGATAATGGAAATTTTGGACCCGCCAACCCTCGATTCCATCTGTCAATCTGTATATCGCGGAACTCTGAGTGCTATTTTGAGGACATGGAACAATGAAAGTGTAATGTTGAACCAACCAACCTACAGGTCCACTTGTCAATTTACAATTCCCGCGACATACAAATTGACGGCCGATATCTGTCACTGAGATGCAATATGACCATCGGCCCTTCACGTCTCCTAGGTATATATTTTGTCATTTTTCCTCTGTAACCCACCCAACCGCTTTCCATACTTTGGTATTTCTTGGAATCGGTTCTGCCATCACCATTGCCTTCGTACTTGTTTCCAAATATGCAATAATTAAGCTTTAATGCTAGTAGCCATCTTGCAGGAACCGTTAAGATTGTCATTAATTTCCGGAAATTCGGAGAAGATTTGTCATTACTACGAATTAAACTAAGATTTGTGCACAAGTATGTTTTCCTTTCCAAGTATTCATTTGAAAGGAGATGCAATCTTTTTTTTTGTGCCCTGACGGGTTGGTGCTTCTAAGAAATTTCTAATTCTTAATCTCTTTTTTCGTCACCGCCACCTTCGCACCTTTTTCTAAGTGTGCAATTAGTGAGTTGTGATGGTGACAGCTCATTCCGCACGAACCCTAGAAACTGTCATTGATCAGTGAAAGGCTCGAGGAGATATTCCATTGATGCGCATTAAACCATAATTTGTGGAGGGTTATATTATCCCTCCCTGATTTTCATTTCAAACATCGTCTCGAGCAAACGAAAATTCTTAATAACTTCTGGCAGCAGTTCTCTCCACACACAGTAAACACATTGGGGCATAATGGGCAGAGGTTCCACTATTTTAGGACATATTCTTGCTATTCATCTCCCTCTGCCCAGGAGAAAACAAGGAGATGGTCCCTTGGTACATCGAGAGATATATTTCAAGCCAAAAAATTCCATGGCAACCCTGACTACTCAAATAACCTTCCCACTTGCATTCATGCCTGTCGCAGAAGTTGATGCCATGAATTTCGAGCCGAAAGAAGATGATTTGATGGACGATGATACAACAATGAATGATGGCAATGCAGAGAATCTTCCCACACCTATGCCCAAATTGAAATCAACCATAACAAATGAAACTTCCCGGCTCGGTGATGGCGGTGATGACAAGACCAAAAGGAGTTTCATAAAAGAAATCGACGGTGAACGCAACAACCACTTTGTAGCATGAAAGTAGGAATTCCAGAGTTCCAAATTAGTTCGTTCTGGGCGGAAGAGTTTCACTGCAAAGCAATGCTATGTTGATGCTCCCAGACATATATTTCAAGCCAAAAAATTATTGATTAACATATTTGGGAATGAGGTCCAAAACTCTCGCTGTTGAAAGGCATTTTCCTACTAGTCATCTCCTTTTGCCCAGAATGGACTAATTTGGGCCTCTAGAATTGCACATGCAAGATATGCTACTGAATTATTTTGGACTATGCAGAGGCGGTTTCAACTAAGGGCTATTCCACTTGCCCTGCAACCATTTTCATCTTCTTTCTCAGGGGAAGCTTGTGAAAAATATCAATTTCAGCACAGGATGATTCATGGAGGAGAAAAGTACAAAGATCTTGCATACTGCGGATCTCGTGCCTGTGTTTGTCACAGATACCTTCAATGTTTTGGCCCGAAGAACTGGGTCCAATTTCTAAGGATAGATGTACAATACTCGGTGTTTTTCTTATTTTTTTAAATGCATTTGCTATTAAAAAATATTTGCCTTTGACTCTTTGTTGTTGCCTCTTTTCTGGGTTTAACACATGTTCTAATTGGCATGGTTCGGTGCTCTCATACTTCTTCGATATTGTGTTTACTTAGCTTATCTTTTCTAAGATGGAACATCTAACAATTATATGCCAATGTACTGTGTGAATCCACTAACTTTTTATGCAAACAAAAAATGGATTACATAGTTCCAAACCAACGTTCAATTCTATTCATAATGCAGATAGAACATAGCAATACCAATGTAGAATGTTGTAGAAAAATCGTTATTCTTGTTTCTAAACATGCAATTATTAAGTTTTAATTCTAACAACCCATAATTCAAGAAGTTTAATACTTGAGTTAATATGTTTCACTCATGGAAGAGTGTATCAAGAACGTAGTTACACTCACACGTTCCAATAAAATCTAATCTTCAACAAAGCATATGCTGACAATTAGTAGAAAATGACGTTTAGCAGTTAAGTTAATATGTTACAGTCATGGAAGAATGTATCAAGAACATAGTTACATGCACACGTTGCAATAAAATCTAATCTTCAACAACGCATTTGCTGACAATTAGTAGAACATCATGGTTTTGCAACAATGGGGCTTCTTTGAAACCAATTCGCACTTACGAAAACTTCCTTTCGCCTTTCTATTTTCCCACTCTTTTATTTCCTCTAGTTTTTGTTCCTAGTTATTTAATCGTTTTTCTCCCAAAAATGCCACGCTCCGCAGCTTCGTAGATTCACGTGTTTCCAACAATCGCTTCCCCTTTCTTTAAATTGACCCTCTATTGTTCCCTGTCCCACAACTGGCACCTAGAGTTCTATGATATACAAATTGACAGACAGACCTGCGCGTTGGTTAGGTCAACATTGCTCAGCGCGTGGGCAGTCTTGCAGGTTCACAACTGCACTCGTGCTCTTTTATCGCGACACCAACCAAATGCTTCCCCATTCCATATCCAGAAATTTCTCCAACCGCGAATTCCCGCTAGGCGATATCTACATTGGACTTATGTTGTTCCATGGCCTGCGAATAGTACCGTCACTTCCGTGATATACAAATTTGCAACTATTCTTAGATCATTCTCTCTTTCGTATTACGGTCCACGTATCATGACCTCTTCCATGATGCACATGTTTTCACTGAAAACTTTCGAGAAATATAATTTAACCGTTGAGTCCTCGCATATTTAGTGGAACTATTGTCACCCCATTTTGAAACCCATCTGTTCACTTTCCATACTTTTCCATTTGTTCAAATTTCTTTGGAAGATCGTTGGTTTGGCGGGTTGAAGAAATACTCAATTCGTAGTCGTTGTTTCTTGTTCTTGTGCCCCTTTGCAATTATCAATTGGCAATTATATATAAGATCTTATTGCTACGCATGCAATTAGAAATTTCCCTATTCCATACTTAGCCACTTTGCTGGAATTCCACAAATATACAAACCGACCGTTGAACTGCCCCATCGTGATCTCTTCCGTTTTACACATTTTGCACTCAAAAATACCGAAACATGAAATTTGACCATGCAACACTCAGTTGTCCCGACTATCCCCGTAACCCTTTTTTGAATCCCGTCCGACCGCTTTTCAGATCTTTCCATTCTTTCCTTGCTCTCCACCGTCTCCGTCACCTTCGCACTTGTCTATAATAAAAGAAAATAAAAAGTTATATATATATATATATATATATCTTGTTTCTAAATATGGAATTACTAGCATTTAATTCTAATAGGTGATCATGCAGAAACCGTATAGATTTCCATTGATGGGCGAAAGGCTCAAGGTCATCTCGTATTGATGAACATTAAACCAAAATTTGCGGGGGGATTATATTATCCCTTCCGAGTGTTCATTTCAAAATCATGAAATTCTGTTCACACGGCGTGGCCTTTGCACATGCACGAAACCTCCATTCCTTAATTCCTCTTCATTGTACTCACCACCTTCACATTTCTAAATATGCAATAAATAAACCTTACTACTAATAGTTCATCATGCACCACCAATACAGATTGTCATTAATCAGTGAAAGGCTTGAGGAGCTTTCCCATTCATAAGCATTTAACCAAGATTTACCGAAAAGTTGCATTATCGGCTCTAACTATTCATTTAAACCATCATCTGCAGTAAAGAAACCTTCTCATAAACCTATGGCATCAGCTCGATAACATTTCTATGGAGATACAGTGAACATATTCGGGCGCGAGGACTAGAAATTTTATTGGTTCAGGGAATTTTCTTATTACTCAACCTCTGCCGCAGAGAACCAAGTAATTTGGACCTTCGGGATTGCTCATGCAGGTTGTGTCCGAGGTTTTTTACTGTAAGGACCTGGTCTCTTGGTGCGTCGATAAATTTATTGTAGAGAAAAGAATTATTCCACTACAGGACTGCTCTTATGTTTCTTTGTCACCTCAAGTCTTCCGCCAGATGCTGAAATTCCTGGAGCCAACATTGACATTCAGAGGAGAAGATTGCAAACAGTTCCTAGCAAAGCATAATAACGGATTGGACCTCTTGCCCCTTTTTCTGGAAAACCCAAATCTAGTTCTTGAAGATATTACAAGCATGCAGGTAAGCTCATTTAGAAATCCATTTCACGAAATTCCCTGGTTGTTTACAAAAATAACGGGACAGGAGTCCACAACTATTGTTTCCCACATGGCTCTTTATATTTTGTATTTCACAGTCAATGAACAAGCCATTTTTTATTGGGGCAGGTTAATTTCCCATGAAATCTCTTCCCAATTGTCAAGCTACAAAAGGGAAAAGAATTTGTATATGTCATCCTATTTAGTTTTTGTAATAGCATATTCTCGTCGGTTTCCACAACTGTCTTTGTCCAAGAATGTCAACTGCGAATTCCACCCAGTAACATTCTGGTACCAGGCCTTGTGGAAGCACAAGGCTTCCCATTGTTTTTATGAGGTTTTTAATGGCTTCCTGTATGTTTTCAAAGTTTTGTTGTTAGGAGAAGATGCTCCCTGCATATCTGAACAAGCAACTAGTTTTTTGGACAAGAAGGGGACACTCGAACATTTGGATAATTACACTGTCATAAGAATTTTTGGCTCCACGGAACAACCTACTCTCCTTCCATGTCACATTATGAACATAATGTTTGTTGCAGAAGTAGCACGTCAATACAACTACTGGTTCCATCTGTTCCAAAGGAAGAAAAAAAACTAGTTCATTCCTCTGCCTTGGAAAATAGGGGAGTTCGTATTGAAAAACATCAACAAAATTGACGATTTCATAGCACATTCTAGCATATCCAACCTGATATATGTTGAAGACATAAGAGGATTCGACCCCTATGATATTTTTAGACAACATTTACAAAGACTTGGCCTCGACGATTGTTTTGTAAATAAACACCTGCCCAAAAACAGAGATAGTGGCGACAACTATCCTGCCTCTGATGCCGATGAGGTAGAGACAGTGCAAAGCTGCACTAAATTGTACACGCAACAAGGGAAATGCCCCAATGAGAAGAGTGTTCAATCCGCAAACACCACTCCAAAAAGTATGAAATCTCAGAGCATCGCTCCAACGGCCCATCATAGCAACAAAGAAACCCATGGTTCTTCAAATGGAGGAGGAGATAACGACCCTCCTCACTCTAAAATTGATAGTTCTCACAAGCTTCCAGTAGAGAAGAAGAGAAAAAAAAATGTGGGGCAGGCGGAAGAGCCGAAAATTCTTTGTGAGAACATGGAACTTGACATTGATCTGGATACCATGATTCACTTCCTTGATCAGCCCAGAGATGCCATCCACCATAGCCATCCAATGCACATATCTGTTACTGAAAATTTTGACGAAGATGAATCCTTCGTGTTCTAGAGCATTGTTTTTTATAGCCGGAACAAAAAATTGATAATTCAGAAGAAAAAAATGTTAAAAATAAGAAAGGCAAATCTCATTCAGAGGTTGACGATGCCAACATGCGGCCGTCCCAAATGTGTCAACTTCACACCGTGACCGGAGAAGCACTTCATGATTCCATTGGAGGCATCGAGACCGAGAATGCCAGACTGAAGGACCGAATCAAGGAATTGGAAGACACTTTTATTCCTATGCCATTGCTTGTTGATCCTTTGGAAATAGCCATGCCTGACACCCCTACACCCAATGTAAAAGCATCCTCCACCCTGCTGGCATCCTGTAAAGGATATGTGGAGAACAATATAAAAAAAAGAGTGGAACTGGTTACAGAGGCATGGAAAATATCACAAACCATCACTTCCCTTGGAACCAGGGCACATAGCTTGCTTGAGATTTTGTAGGCCGAATTAAAAGATGAAGAAAATTTATTTTTAAAAATGGTCATCCCTTTTGGCAAGATTCTCAACAATATGATAGAAACAAAAAGAAGAGAAAAATATCTTCCATCCAAAAATCCCATCGGCCAATTGAATACATGTTTGAAAGAAAAAGTAAAGAACCTGCATCTCATTGTTCAGTCGTGTGAACAAGCCATATTGAAGAAAGATATATTATTCACAAAACTGTCAAATATAAACTTAGCCGGGAAAACCTACGACTTCCAAGACTTCCACTTAATCGCAAACTCCTTGCCCTTAACCAGGGAAGAGTTCGATAAACAGGTTGCTATGTTTAAGACCTTCTCTCTGCAAAATTTTTACAACATCCTTCAATTTGATCAAGCTCGCGTCCACGACTGACTAGTCAAATATGCAATACAGAATGAGGAAATTCATCAGGCTCTGTCTAATCTTTCTATTGACTTCTGAGAATTAGAAAACGATCTTTTCAACATAAAAATCCGGAATGAGATCAAAGTCACTCCAATGAGAGGCTACATTGAAGAATGGATCGAAAGACAATTGAAACAGGCCGCCGACAAAAGGCAACAGGCAGTTGCCAACATTCCAGCAGTCGTGGAGGACATCCTTGAAATCGCAGTCGTCGACGACATCAATAAAACGACAGCCGCAAGAAAATAGCCAAAGGGCTCATATGTACCTTCACTGTAAGTTTACTCATCGCATCCTTCTTTGTTTATCAACCCAGTTATTTCAGTTTCTTAAATACAGGTGTATAGGAAAACACTTATACATTTCCATTTATTTTCGTTTGCAGCTATTGCACTCTATCTTCTTTCCACAGTCTTGTTTCTTTTACATATTTCTCTAATGGTCCGCGGGAGCCCCAATCCCAGTCTACATGACAAACACATTGAAATTCTGGTTTATATGTTACAAACTTTATTTTTATGTTTTTTTTTCAAAATTTCCTTAATATATTATAGACTTTTATTCTTATCCTTCACTAGTCTGTATGGCAAATGCATTTACTCTTTTATATGTTACATACTTTTCTTTTTTTATATATTTCAAAATAAATGGTGCTCAACAATGCAACCGTCATTTACTTATACCCCATGTTCACAAATGCTTTTACATTTTTTATATTTCTTATCTCCTATTAATTTTATGTCATCATATATTTTTATCTTTCACCAGTCCATATGGAAAATGCATTTAAATTTTCAAATTTATTCTTGCACTGTAAACACATTTTTTACTTTGTTATATACTTAAAAAAAAAAGGTTTGCTATATACTTTCAAAAAATAGATGGTGCTCTGCCTGCCAACCCTCATTTCCTTTTGCTCCATCTTTTGTGATATACATGTTGCACACAACATTTCTGTGATATACATTTTGCATCGAACACTTTGTTTCATTTACAATTCGACCCCATTTTCCACAATTTTCTTTCTAACCTCGTTGGCAGGGACTGCACTGCCACACAACCTTGTTTTAGAAAGAATCTCGTGTATGTAAAGGGTTTCTTAAAAAACATTTCAAAAGAATTATGATTATCAAGTATATGCAATTTAAATTATTGTAAATAAAGTTGAATTTATCTTAAAGAGAATGTCACATCAGTGAAGGGTGTTTTCAAAAGTATTTCAAAAGAATATGGTTCGGTTTAAAGTAGTTTGGACAATCCTAGAAGGAATATCATGTTAAGTCTTCAAATATATTTAAAAAAAAAAAAGTGATTATCAAGTACATGCCATTTAAAGTAGTGTAGGTATATATGAACTTATTTCAAAGAAAATTACATCATGTTGTGTGAGGAGTGTTTTTGAAGGTATTACAAAAGAATGTGGTTAACCTCCAGTCTAAAGTACTCTACTATGGATAATTTTAAAGGGAATCTTGTGTCATGTGAGGAGTATCTTAAAAAGTATTATGACTATCAAGTACACATTGTCTGTAGTAGTGTAGACCAATATGAAGTTATCCCGAAGGAAATATCACATGATGTTGTGTGTGGACTATTTTCAAAGGTATTTCAAATTAATGTGGTCAACTTCTAGTCTAAAGTAGTTTGAACAATACGAGAGGGAATGTCATGTCATGTGAGGAGTGTCTTCAAAGGTATTTCAAAAGAATCGTGACTATAAGTACACATAGTCTAAAGTATGTAGACATATATGAAGTTATCCCAAAGGGAATCTCACATCATGCCGTGTGAGGAGTGCCTTCAAAGGTATTTCAAAAGAACGTGGTCTACCTCCAATCTAAAGTAGTTTGAAGTAGTCTGGACAACTGCAGAGGGAATCTCATGTCATGTGAGGAGTGTCTTCAAATGTATTTCAAAAGAATTGTGACTATCAAGTACATGCAAACTAAAATAGTGTAGATAGGCATTAAGTTATCCCAAAGGGAATCTCACATCACGTTGCATGAGGAGTGTCTCCGAAAATATTTCAAAAGAATCATGACTTAATGAGATACACATAATGTAAAGTAGTGTGGACAGACATGAAGTTATCTTAAAGGGAACTTTTTGTTGTTTAACAAGTGTGTTTGAAAGTATCTCAAAATAATTGTGACTTTATAAGATACACATAAAGTGTTTATGGTAAAAGGAAAACTCAAAGTTTATTAGGTTAATAGATGATATTATATTTTCAAGTATACCATAGTGTTTTATGAAATAACATATTAGCTAATATGATAGAGGATAACAATCATTGGGTGTAGGGGTGAAATTGTGCTTTATCATTATGCCATATATTTAGCATCGTCACATGATAGCCTCTCCATGTATGATAGCCTCTCCATGTATGATTACGATGCAAAGTAAAAGTGGGTTGCACCATGCAGTGCTTGGTTATATAATATGTGTTGCATTGCCTTGTCCACTGGACATCATCGTATGTCTTACAATACATAACTATACACCACACGTGTAAAAAATGTAGCTTCATGCGATGCCCAACTTTATATATATATAGAAGAAGGATACATCCAAAACTTAGGTTTACACTGGAGATGAAAAAAAATACACTCTGAAGAAGAAATGTGCAATAATATAAAAGTTTCTCAATATGGAAGAAGAGTATCACTGCCACTCCATTATTCCAAGATAGGTAGATCTCGAAGAATAGAATAATATAACCTCATAGAACAAGCTAATTCTTCCCAATTAACCTCCCTCGATGAAAAAAATCTATACCTTCAACGAAATGAAGCAATGGTGAAGGTAAGCATATATGTGTTATATAAAATACCAATTTTGCCATGTCTTAATCGTATGCTGGATATATTTTATCATGTTGTATATAATAAAAAATATAAAGGAAATTTGTAACAATTTTTTGAAGATGTTGTTTAATTTTTTGAGGATTTTTTTGATAAATCTGGTAATATAAATTTGGATAAAATCACTATTTTCTGTTGTTTAAATTGCATTTTTGAATGCATAAATGGATTAGCCACTCAAATCTGTAGATTCAATCATTTATCACGGGATTTGGGGCAAAATCAAACTGAAAAAGTTACCGGAAAATCTCCAAACGTGTAGTCTAAACGTTCTACTTTTGGGGGGTTTTCTGGCCACTTTTTCCGTTCGATTTTGCCCGAAATCAGGTGATGAATAGTTGAATCTGCAGATTTCACTGGCTAAGTTTGTATAATCCAAGTGCCCCAGGAGTTTTTCAGCATGCTGAATCCATTTATGCATTCAGAAAGACAATTTAAATAATAGAAAATAGAGATTTTATCCAAATTTACATCGCCGGATTCCAACTAATTCCTATAAAAAAAAAAACTTAAAAAAAAACGTGTTTAACCGACCCCAAAAGGTAAAACGTTTAAACTACTGCATTTTTGTAGGTAGGCTTATGACGACCTGCCTTGTACTTTTTTCAAAGAGGAGCAATGCACACTTTTTAAGGGCATTGCCAAGACCAGTCCAAGGAACTGCCGTTTAGAAAGGGTGAAACATCAGTGTTTGAGGTACAGACGAAAGTAAATTGCATAAACTTCTCGCATTTTTCCCACAATCGACGTTCTCGCATTTGTCCGACAACTGACGTGCCGTGTTGAACCCAAATCCTTTTCCGACGCGTGCCTTAATGCAGCCGACCGAATCTGGTTCTGACGCGGCAGTGTGAGGAAATCTTTTTTCTGTCTATGTGGAGCGCTTTTAAGCGTCTGCCACTGGTGAAAGCCCACGTGCCAATAAGTGGAAGGGAAAGGCCGACGTCTAGAACTATCATGACCGTCAGAGGAAAGAACTGAAAAGTGCCTCAAATTTTTAACCTTTTGTTTGTGTGTGGGCCCACAAAAACAACACCAGATGTAACAAGTAACTACAATGGCAACTCTACCCCGACACCCCTTGATATGGGTTCCAAGTGTGAACCTGTTAACCGTAATCATTATAAAGGCAGAAAGTTACTTCAGTTGTGGGGTCCTGTAGCCTTGTAGGATTACATGGGCGCGTTACGCGTACACACTGGGCTTCTGTTCTCGCCTCTGCAACTTTATAAAGCCGCCTTTTCCCACACTTCTGCTCGCAGCTCTTTCTGCTTTCTCGCCAAGTCTGCTGCAATAAATGCAGCCTTGTTAACTGAGCTTTTCGTGCTTTCTTCGTTCTTTCTGGACAAGTCTGGTGTAAGAGAAATGCAGTCTTGCTAACTGAGCTCTTCGTGCTTTCTCGACAAGTCTGTTGTAGGAAATGCAGTATTGCATGAGCTCGTTCTCTGCTTCTCCCGCTGTAGAAATCTTGTTTTGTTGCACGTAAAATCTTCGTCGTAGGCATTAGGGGTTCAAACTTCAACCTCAGGCAATTGTGTGCATAGGCATAAGCATATTAGGCATGGCTTTTAGCAGTCTTTTTCCAGAAAATGGTCTTCCTTTGCGATTCAGTAGACCAGGGGGTCTTCTATTTCAGAATTTGAGTCGTCAAATGGTGTGTCCTCCGAAGAAAATTTCCTTGGTTATTAATGCGCATACTACCGCTAGCCGAGCCTCTGTCCTGTCCACTGTTAAACCAGGTGGCCCTCAGCAGCAGTTTCTTTCCAGTGACTCATATAACATGTCCAAAGCCTTGGATAAAAATGCCCAGAAAGCATTAGAGGTTTCGACAGATTGGAATCCAATTCAAAGGTTAGCTGCTAAGGTTTTGAATGCTACTGAAAGCACTTTGATTGTAGCTCTAGAGAAAACTCATCCTTTGCCCAAGACAGCCGATCCCCAGGTTCAAATCTCGGGCAATTTCGCACCAGTTAGCGAGTGTCCTGTAAAGCACGAATTGCAAGTAGTGGGCCGAATTCCTGAATGTCTGGAAGGCGTTTATGTACGCAACGGCGCGAATCCGAGGTTTGAGCCTTCTGCCGGCCATCATCTCTTCGATGGAGATGGCATGATACACGCAGTTGGCTTGAAACAAGGCACGGCTAGCTACTGCTGCAGATACACTCAAACGCATCGTTTGTCTGAGGAGGAGAAGATTGGGCGCGCCGTTTTTCCCAAGCCAATTGGAGAGCTCCACGGCCACTCCGGATTTATGAGGCTGCTACTGTTCTATACTAGGTCTTTGTTTGGATTACTGGATTCCAGCAAAGGCATGGGGGTCGCTAATGCGGGTCTCATTTTCTTCAATGGAAGGCTTCTAGCAATGTCTGAAGACGATTTGCCATACGCAGTTCAAGTTACCGAAGATGGAGAATTGAAGACTGTGGGTCGGTTTGATTTTGAGGGGCAACTGAAATCTTCGATGATAGCACATCCGAAAATAGATCCTGAAACGGGTGAATTGTTCGCTCTCAGCTACGATGTGATCAAGAAGCCGTATCTCAAGTACTTTATGTTCCATCCCGACGGGACCAAAGGCTCGGATGTCACAATATCTTTAGAGCAGCCCACGATGATTCACGACTTTGCCATAACAAAGAATTACGTCGTGGTTCCTGATCAGCAGATCGTTGTCCGGCCGCTACAGATGCTTTCTGGAGGATCGCCTGCTATATATGAAAAGCAGAAGATCCCGCGCTTTGGCGTTCTGCCCAAGTACGATTCAGACGAGAGCCGAGTGAACTGGATTGATGTTCCTGACTGCTTCTGCTTTCATCTCTGGAACGCCTGGGAGGATGGAGAAGAGATTGTCGTGATCGGTTCCTGTATGACTCCGCCCGACAGCATATTCAACGAATCCGACGAGCCTCTCAGAAGCCTTCTCTCGGAGATAAGATTGAATACCAAGACGGGTATGTCTAGTAGAAGAGTAATTGCTCCGTTAAATTTAGAGGCCGGACAAATTAATCGTAACTATGTGGGAAGAAAAACGCAATATGCATATCTGGCCATAGTAGAACCCTGGCCCAAGGTTTCTGGACTCGCCAAGGTAGATTTGCAGGCGAAAGGCAGCCCAGAAGAAAGAGTGGTAGGGAAGATAATGTACAAGGAAGGATGTTATGGCGGAGAGCCTTTCTTCGTACCACGCACATCGGATCCGTGGGCGGCAGAGGACGATGGCTACGTTCTCACCTTCATGCACAACGAAACAACTTCCTGTTCTGAGCT
>ML827580.1:134611-145044 GCA_009831015.1 Picea engelmannii | reverse complement strand
TCACCACTCGAACCAACAAGATGCAAGTAAGATGAACACAAACAAGACGACCCGACATATCACAGTGACAATAAGAAATAAACGCCCCTGGACATAAGGCGTGCAACTAGCATCTGTAAGCAGAAAAGACACCAGGGTTAGGCACAGTACTGTCACAGAATGAAAGAATCCAACAGTAGAGTCACAGTAGTGGAACTGTGCCTTTAAACAGCCCGAGACTACTGATACGGCTCAGAGTGTGTCGCAAGAGTGAAACTGTTCCTTTAAACAGCCCGAGACTCTTGATACGGCACTGGATTCCTTCCACCGGATTTACACACAGACATAATTACTAAGCTACAAGAGGTGTCTATATCCCGCCCGACACGAACATACTACGCAACACAAAACCACCAAGTACTACAAAATTAGGGGCAATCATGACCTCTACGAGGGACGTAAGTCAGGAGGACTCTAAATCAACCAACCACTAATGAGACCCGAAGACATCAATCAACCAAATGCTCCATTACTTATCATTAACCGATGAAGACTTATCATAAGTTAAAAGCCTATAATCTTAACCCCCATTATTAGTTATAAGTCATTAGACAGAAGTTCAGGGACAACCGATAAGCACAACGCATTGCAATCCAACATCATCATCAACATTTCAATTAAGCCAATAATAACATTGCGATATAACCATCATCACTAACATTCATTTAACAAATATTAACCTCGCAACTTAAGCATCCTCATTAACATGGCAATTTCAACAATTACTCAACTTTGCATTTCAACCCACATTAATAGTCAATTGATAATATTAATACTGCAATTCAACAACTACTCACATTGTAATCCATCCCGCATTAACATTTCCATTAATAATATGAACATGGCAATCAGAAAACTACTTAACATTGCAGTTCAACTAGTATTAACCCTTCCATTAAATAATATTAATATTGCAACTCAACAATAAGTAACCCATTACTCATCACTGCGATTCCACTAGAATTAACATTCCAGTAATTATATTAATATTGCAATTAAGCTTCATCTTTAGCATTCAATGTAAGCAATATTAATGTTGCCATTAACACATATAATCCTTGCAATATAACGATTATTAAATATTCGATTCGACATCATAATAACTATAACCGTAATCCTTATAGCTAAAAATGACCATAACAGTAACACTATTTAATGTTACACTGTTTTAAATACCTATTACATAACAAATTAAATAACAATTAAATGATGTCATTACCTTTACATTTCATAACCTAATCGGACCGTTACCTTTTCATTGCAATTATTCCATTAACAAAAAGGAGGTTACATTAACTAAATCATAATAAATTGTTGTTCATGGTTTCAAGGACCTTACCTTCCCTGTTGCCAATAAAATGATTAATCAACTTTACAAAGTCAAACATATCATTATTTTATGACACCATAATATTGTAAAGAGCATAACCCTAATCATACATTCGAATGCTGACATAGCAGTTTTCATTCGGCAAGAACATTACCACTACATGTTCAACCAATACAAGGTAATAAGATCACGTTAGGACAACATTGCAATAAAAATACAAATAAGGATGCAGAACATAACGAGTTAAAATCATAATAAGGTCCTAGTGTACATCACATTGAAATTAAGGAACCTTTTTATTGTAATTCATATTCGTTTCAACATAACTGAAGAAGGTAAACGTTGGTTGGGGAATATCAAAGTAAATTATATTGCTTCATTTCAATCAGGTAGGTTACTAGGTTTTAAGACTAACAATTAAAATAGTTGTTCCGGTGAACATAGGTTGGAAAAGTAGAAGCTTTTATTTAAAAAGGGTAGATGGTTGTAGGAAAACTAACAATGACGTGATTGTTGTTTTAGAATAATAGCTGGATAAAGGGGCATATGGCTTGATTTAGATTAAGGGGGAGTTGCTAGTGGACAGCGACGGAATTAGATGAGAAAGCATTGATTAATCTAAAAGGGTGATGTTGCCCTAATTGTTGTTTTTCATAGACCTCCAGCTGTCATTAAATTCAGAATTGGTCCACTCCCAACCGCTAACCTCTATCTACAGCGAACAAAAGTCAAGGGGAAACATGAGAAGATGCTGGAGCCGCGTCGTCAATGAAGGAAAACAGTTTAGACGAGACGGATAGTTGCACACGATGAGTTTAACATTGAATTAAGTAGCTGGAAATTTTTACACAGTCTTCATTTAACCGTTTTCCCAAAAATGATGTCAACCGCAGCTCTGCTCCCGTAACCTGCAATTAATTTGTTTATTGCCTGGCGTTTGGTATGCTGGCCTCCGTGGATTTCTTTAACCTAAAACGATTCTTCTTAAAGAAGCCAAGCGAAGGAAAAAAAACAAAAATCGAACAACAGGAGGCAAATAACAATCAAGGGCGTGTACAGGATTACCAGAACTAAAACCACTGACTCCTCTCCTTCTTTGACAGCAGCAACAAGGCAGGGCTGACCACGTGTCAAGGAGGCAGCCACCATTAGCCCACGAAGAAGCAGAAAACGAAAGCATCCAGTTCAAAGAACAAAATTCAAGGAAGGGCGAATTTGTCGAAGTGTAAATGTGTCATTCACACTTGCTCATAGAAGTGATAATACGTGTAAGAATACAACGAGATACATATTAAAAATTGAGAAACACAATTCCATAAGAAGTACATCGAAATCTTTCTCGTGGAAAGGTCGATTCACTTTGAGAAGTAGCCATTGGGTAAGAGCGATATATTTGTTGGTTTTCAAGGAAAAATTCAATGGTATTAGGGTATTTTGGGAGAGAATAATAAAACGCCGAACCGTGAAGGATACGCTCAATAAGGCTCCGAGCGCAGCTGCCCAAGGCACGCAGAACTGGAAGAATGCAACCAATGCATGGGAACCAGAACCAGTAACTGTGGTCAGTCCCGGACATGCGTCTAGGGAATGATAGCAATGGTTTTCAATAAAAACGCTCCCCAAATTTAAAATGCAGACTGCAGTACCACTGCCCCGACATGGGTATTATGCAGTGTATAATCTATAAAAAGCCTACCAAATTAAAAACTACATCCCACTTCAATAAATAGCTCACTGTAGTGAAAATCGGAACCCTACTGTCAAAAATTTATCCACGGCACCAGAAACAAAATCCACTGAAATCAACTCGCCCATTGAAGAAAAGAAAAAAAATGAAACCCTAATGCCAAAAGCGCCCACTGTGCCCAAAAAAACAAAATCCACTGAATCACATATGCTCACTGTACAAAAAAATGAAACCCCATCGAGAGAAATGGCCTATGGTACAAGGAAACAAAAACCCACTGGGAAAAATAGCCCACTGCATAAACGAAACCCCACTGTAAGAAGAAAAATGCCCATACCAATTTCTTTTCTCATCTAATATAACAGAGGTGAAACTTCACTATGGGAATCCTTCAGCTAGCACCCAAGCAGAGATGTATATCAACAAGTGCCAGAATAAAGATAACTACTGAAACTATGAAATTGCACAAATACCATTAAACTACAGTTCATAACACACGCAGCAAGACATAAACGCTCAGAGATTTACATACCTGTGTCCTTAACGCTGGCAGCAAATGATTCTTGTGCTCCTGTCGCTCCTGCTCCTGCTTGTCGACCGCAAGAACCCGCCGGTATCTCCTAGCCAAACGCTAGGGGTACTCTTCTTCCCCCTCAGCCCCCCGAGCCGCAAAGGGTCCACACACAATCAGAGAGTAACTAGCTTCTCAGCTCGCCTCCAAGGCGGAGCTACCACTCCAGTCTGCTGAGAATCCCCAACTCCTACAAGAAATCAGTCCAGTCTCCAGTCTGGCAGCATAACCATACCAATCTCAACAAAAAGTCCTTTTCTTTCCCCCTCTCCCTTTCCTTTATCCAGTCTCAAACCATAATTCTTCTTTTCTTAGGTTCCCCCCCCCCTTTTTCCTTTTATTTTCTTATTTCTCTTTTTAATTTATTTTTTTTATATTATTTCATTTTATTTATTTATTTTTTTCAAAAACTCAAAGAGTATGTGCGCTCCTTATTAATTTCCTTTTATTTTCACATGCTTAACTTTATTTGTTTACAATTTGTTTATAATATAAATATGATTATATATATTTTCATTTTTCTATTTATAAGAATGCATCCATCATTGTAGTTTATCCTTATCCATCATTTAATTTACCATTAATATATATATATATATATATATATACATAGGATAAAGAGAGATTAGGGTGATGGCAAACATGTATAGGGTAAAAGTAAGTGCATTTCGTCAAACGAATAAAGGGGAATTACGGGGAGGGATGGCGATTTAGTAATGTGAACTGGACAAGAAAAAGGGAGATGGATACTGGAAGGTCAAGACGATGGAGGGTAGTTTAAAAGTAGACATGGATAGTGAGAGGTTAATGGTCCGAGTTATTTTTTTTTTTTTATTATTATTTTTTAAATCTCTTTTATTAAGGTCACACTAAATTCCCCCCTTTTTCTAGAAGGTCTTAGGCTTAGGGTTTGTATTTTGAGCTAGGCGACGATAGGTTAAAGGAATTTCTTAAGGTTTTATTCAAGTGCTGATGACTTAGGGTTACTTAGGCTGACCCCTCCTCCACAATAATGTGACGTGCCCTTCAAGATGCACCACGTGCTCCAAGGGTGCCACTCGCCTCTGGAATTTCTTTTGGGCGACGTGCCCTTCAGGACGCACCATGTGCTCCAAGGGTGCCACTCGCCTCTGGAATTTATTTTGGGCGACGTGCCCTTCAAGACGCACCATGTGCTTCAAGGGTTCCACTTGCCTCTGGAATTTCTTTTGGGCGACGCGCCCTTCAAGACACACCATGTGCTCCAAGGGTGCCACTCGCCTCTGGAATTTCTTTTGGGCGACGTGCCCTTCAGGACACACCATGTGCTCCAAGGGTGCCACTCACCAACTGAACTGATTGGTAGAGCTCTATAACCCCTGGAGTCAACACTCCGCTAGGTGAACTTGTAGTAGACTAAGGGTTCTAAGGAATAAGGCCCTCTCCTTATTGCGCGCCCCTTAGAATCATCGTGAGCGACTGTCGCAGTCGGCCCTCACGGCATTGTGGGTTCTCTCGAACTAGGTAATTGTTAACCTACAGTTCGAGCCACGGCGGGAGTGCTAGCAGGCGGTGGCAGGGCTATTGTCCACCCCTATCCCTCAACCTCTCTGCAATCATGTGTGGCCCCTTTACTCCATATGTGAGTCAAGTCGGCAAGTTATCGTCAGCCTGCATCACCAATAATCATGTCAGAAATGTCAACATCAAATCATCAATCAAATGAAAAATCATAATAAACAGATCAACCCAAAAGCACACTCCCTGACTCAGTCCAGAGTCCAAGGGGGTTCTACTGATGCCTCTGCATCCTCAAGGTCAAAAACCCTGCACACTCAATCAAACTGAGTCAATAGCACCCGTCTACATCAAATAGTAACACATCATGTTATCTGTCAATCACATCATAATCAAATATAATAGGTCTAACATAAAAAAGGGTCCAGATCACTTGCGAGCAAGTGTCCTCAAATAATAAGTGTTCTCCGTGCACCAGAGTGGGATGTTACATACACCCCCTCTTGGTCTAAACTTCGTCCCGAACTTTCTCAGTATACATGAAAAAATAAAGTATCACAGTATCATAAGTCTATCTATCAAACAAAAATGGAAACTACTGACGCATATCATCTGCGTCCTCCCAGGTTGCCGAGTGTGGACTATAACTGTCCCACTGGACCTTGACCTGGTCTACCGTTCGACGTCGTAACTGTCGAATGTGATGATCTAATATGCGGACCAGCTCAACCATGAGCGCTCCCTCGTCCGATACCTGCAAGGAACTCAGGTCAATCACATGCGTAGGATCACTAATATAATGTCTCAAAACAGATACATGAAAAACATCGTGCATACGCCTCAAAGAATCAGGTAAGGCTAGTCGATAGGCCATGGGCCCCTTTATCTCCACAATCTCGAAAGGTCCCACGAACCTAGGAGAGATTTTAGCTCCCTTTACAAACTTGATCGAACTCTTATGCGGTTTAACCCGCAAGAAGACTCGATCGTCGACCTCGTAGCTACGATCGACTCGGTGCACATCGGCATAACTCTTCTATCGATCTTGCGCTTCTTTAATCCTTTGTCTTATGGATTGCATCTGCTCTTCCATTTCTTGGATCACTTCTGGTCCCACTAGGAACCTATCCTCAAGACGATCCCAACTCAAGGGCGTCCGACACATTCGCCCATAAAGAAACTCAAAAGGCGCCATCTTAATGGTGCTCTGGTAACAATTTTGTAAGCGAACTCTACAAGAGGCAAGAATTCCTCCCAACGCTTTTGTTGGTCCATCACGTACATGCACAACATGTCTTCCAAGGTTTGGTTCGTACGTTCTGTCTGTCCGTCCGTCTCTGGGTGATACGCAGTGCTAAAGTTAAGTTGGGTTCCCAAGGCCTCTTGGAAACTCATCCAAAATCATCCAGTAAACATCGATCCTCGATCGGATATAATATTTTTAGGCATGCCATGCAGCCTCACAATCTCACTGATGAAAACTCTCGCTATGTCAGGTGTCTGATACATCGTACGCACAGGAATAAAGTGAGCACTCTTTGTCAGAGTGTCTACTACTACAAAAATCGAGTCGTGTCTCCTTGCCATCAGTGGCAATCCAATAATAAAATCCATCGATATAACCTCCCATTTCGATTCCGGAATGGCATGTGGTTGAAGTAATCCTGTCGGGTGTCTATGTTCATCCTTTACCTGCTAACACTCGAGACATCTAGCCACAAAGTTGACTATGTCGGCCTTCATTCCTTTCCAAAAGAATAATGGTTTGAGGTCTGGCCTCATCTTCGTAACTCCCGGGTGAGCCATGTAAACTGCTCTATGAGCCTCGCTCAAGATAAACATCCTCAACTCGTCATTTGGAAGTATGTAAATCCGACCTCTAAACCTCAATAACCCATCGTTATCCAAAGAATATCCCTCATATCGTGGTACCGTCATCGTGTTTTGTCCGATAAAATCCTTGACTTCCTTGTACCAGTCATCATCACGCTGTAAGGTGAGAATCTTCTCATGTAGATTTGTCTGAAGAGGTAACACCAAAAAGATGTGTGGCCTCCGACTCAAGGCATCCACCACTCGGTTCACTGTTCCCTTTATGCAAGTAATATCGAAGTCGTATTCGCTAAGCAATTCCGACCAACGCCGTTGTCGCGCGTTCAGGTCGCTTTGTGTAAAAATGTGTTGTAGTCCACAATGATCAGTTTTTAATTCAAATTTTCGTCCAACAAGGTAGTGTCTCCAAACCTTCAAGGCATATACGATGGCTAGTAAATCCAAGTTGTGCGTCGCATAGTTCTCCTCATGCCTTCTCAGCTTCCTCGAAATGTAAGCAATCACTCGTCTGTCCTGCATCAAGACTCCGCCTAAACCTTCCTTGGATGTGTCAGTACATACCAAGAAGTCTGCGTCCATGTCAGGGACTTTTAGTATTGGCACGGTTGTCAGCAACTCCTTAAGCCTCCGAAAGGCCTTCATGCATTTCTCTGTCCAAACAAACTTCTTGTTTTTCTTCTGCAATTCCGTGATCGGATTTGCTATCTTCGAAAAACCCTCGACAAACCGTCGATAGTATCCGGCTAACCCCATAAAACTACACACTTATGTGACATTCATTGGCACAGGCCATTCCATAATAGACTCAACCTTGGCTAGATCTACGACGATACCTTCGTCGGAGATGACGTGCCCTAAGTAGTGAATCCTGGATTGATAAAAAGAGCATTTAGACAACTTCCCAAATAATTTGTGTTCTCGTAAACATTGTAGTACCAAGCACAAGTGCTCGGCATGCTCCTCCTTCGTCCGAGAGTAGATCAAAATATCATCAATGAACACTTGGACGAACTTGTCCAAGTACTCGCGGAACACCTCGTTCATCAAACTCATGAATAGCCCTGGGGCGTTTGTCAGTCCAAAAGGCAAAACAGTAAACTTGTAATGTCCAAATCTCGTCTTAAAGGTGGTCTTAGGGATGTCATCCTCCTTGATCCGTAACTGGTGATATCCGGATTGCAGATCGATCTTGGATAACACCATCGCACCCTTCATTTGATCGAACAGATCATCAATTCTAGGTAAGGGATACTGATTCTTGATCGCCGCCTTGTTCAGTTGGCGGTAGTCAATGCAAAGCCTCCATGATCCGTCCTTCTTTCGTATGAAAATAACTGGTGCACCCCACGGTGACACACTAGGACGTATCAGTCTCAGGTCCAACAACTCCTTCAGTTGCATTTTCAACTCTTGCAACTCAGGGGTCGACATCCGATAGGGCGTTCTTGCTATTGGTTTGGTTCCCGGTTTCAGGTCTATGGTAAACTCCAGTTCCCTCTCCGGTGGCATCCCAAGCAACTCCTCTGGAAATACGTCCGCAAACTCCTTCACCACCGGAAGGTGTTCTAGGCCATCTGCTACTCCTTTCTCGTTTAGCGCGAGGATCGCATATAGTTTGCACCCCTTGCGCATACTCTTCCGTAATTGTAAGGAAGAGACAAACCACAGGGAAACTCCCTGGTTCCTTCCTACAATCACACGTCTCTGTCCTTCGTCATCAACCAAGCTCAACCATTTCATCTTACAGTTGAGAATCGCCTCATGGGTTTCCAACCAATCCATACCGATCACGATGTCATAAGATCCTAAGATCGTGACGTACCAGTTGACTCTCGTGACAAACTCTCCCAGGTTAAGGGCACAACCCGTAACCTTTCCTCCAACCTTCTGTTTGGCTCCTGAAGCCATCTCCATGAAGCTAAACTCATCCTGTTCAACTGCCTTTACCTTAATCCTTTTTAGCACTTCACCAGAAATGAAACTCTCAGTAGCTCCTGGGTCTATCAAAATACTAAGGGTCTGGTCAGCGATAGTACCTGTCATCTCGAGCACAGTCGACTGGTGCCCTGCCTGGCGGTTATTCATCGCTGCATGAATCCGATGGGCCTTGCCCATATCTCCCACGGTAGCGGGTCCGGCTGATCCAGACGCCCTGGTCCTCTCCACAGGACAGTCGCGCTGGTAGTGTGGATACCCACACGTCCAACACCCCTTCTTTGGCCCAGTAGTCCTGGTACCCGAAGTAGAAGAGGATTGCCCACCGACCTGAAACCCTGGTCTGTTCTGCTGAACAGGCCTAAACTGTTGCTGCTGCGGGCGACGCTGCTGCTGGTGCTATGGTCCTCGATAGGGTGTCCGCTGCTGAGGCAGCGGTCGTCGAGATGTAGTGAACGTGGATCCCCTCTGGAAGACACGAGGTCCCGACGTATGTCTCGCTGGTGTCTGATGTCGCAGTGCCCCCGATGGACTCTGCCCTGCGGGTCTCGCTGAAGTCCGGGTCTGACCCCCGCTGATAATCTCCTCCTCTGCTATGAGGGCCTTTTGGACAACTTCGTGCAAGGTTTGAGGCATCAAGATCCTAACCTTTGCACGCAGACTGCCGTTAAGGCCAAACACGAACTTGTTGACTTTGAGCTTCTCTGTGTTAAGGTGCAGAGCATACCGGAGTAGCTCCATAAATTGTGCCTTGTACTCGGTCACCGTATGACCTCCCTGTCATAGCGCATTGAACTCATTGAGTTGACGCTAAATGAATTCCTCAGAAAGGTACCTCTCTCGGAACCGTTCCTCGAACAGTTCCCATGACACGTCTTCCACGACCATGTTCAGCTACGGTAGGAGTGTCTTCCACCATAGAAGAGCGCTCCCCTTCAGTTGAAAGACTGCCATGTGGACCTTCATGTTGGAGGTATAATCACGAAGTGCGAAGCACATCGCCATATTGTCCAACCATGCCTCGGCGGCTGAGCCATCTGGGGCACCAAAGAACTCGGGAAATTTTACCTTCTCGAGTTCATGTTGAATGCTACCTGTAACGGCCGATGCGCGTGGCGTAACCTCAGGGGGTGCTGGCACCCTAGCCTCATCTCTGTCCAAACGGCTGATCAGAGCCTCGGACATACACTGAAAGGATCTCATCATCCCAATAACATCACCAACTGCTATATGTTCCTGTCCGAGCACCTGCTCGCCTCCGTGGGGGTTAGACCCCTCAGGCATGGATGCTGTTGGAGGCGTCTCGCCTCCTCCCCTAGCACCCCATCGTTTGCCTCCGCGGCGTCCTCTAACCATGATTACCTTCACGCACACAATCAACTCAATCAGCAACAGTATAATAAGACAATATCATGTCAACGAAGTCGTAGCGAACCCCAAGTCGCAGGTCGAACCGGCTCTGATACCATATGTAACACCCCTCCTGGTTACGACAACAACTACTCTGTCAACAGGTGCAATTTTTTTTTTTTTTTTTTTTT
>ML827580.1:84987-95045 GCA_009831015.1 Picea engelmannii | reverse complement strand
TATAATCTACAAAGATCCAGTCACCCCGATGTAAGTAAATATATTCTTAAAACAATATTATTAAAAGGAGTAAGGGATGACTGTCTAGATATGCTGAATATGCTTGGAAAAGGGGACATATCTAAAGAATCATATGATGAAATCGTTAAACTCTGTAAAATATGTTCAAGAGGAGCTGCAAGGAATAGATCAAACAATAGGGATACCACATTCTCAAGAATTCAAAAATCAGCCAGTGGAGGAGCAACAAGAGCTAAAATAGGTAATCTACTTGAGGAGTTCAAAACTGAAATGTTAAGTTCTTTTACTTCACAAATTGACACCTTGCAGATTCAAAAGAAACAAGCTGAAGCAGAAGCACCTCTGTCCATCTTTTGTTCCAAATGTAGAGATAAGCACCCACGAAGGGAATGCCCATTGGACAAAAAGCCAATTTGCACCATTTGTGATAAGGATCATGAAACTCAACAATGCCTTTCTTTACCATGAATCAAAGAAACATTACAACCAATCGATGAAGAAACTGAAGCTGTCTTTCTGTTGACACAGAGAAGGCAATGGAAACCACAGGGACAATGTATGAATCCTAATATGCCATTTACATCTTCTAATCGTTGGAATAATTATCATTCTTTTAGTCAAGGAAATTACCCTCCCTTCAATCAAATGAATTAACCACCCATGCAACAAACAAACCCTCCCTTTGTAGACCCAAAAATATGGACACCTTGGCCTTCACAACAACAACCTTACCTTAACCAATGGAATCCAAATTGGAGAGGTCAACAACCCTCGTTCCCAAATCAATTTCCTCAATTTCAATCACAAGTTCAGCAACCACTCTCTTTACCATCACGTACTCCACCGAATAATCAAATGATGAGGCCCCAACTACCTGTACAACCTAACCCTAACCCCAATAATAAGGCTGTGCAGTGCATTGACATTCAAAACCAGCCTATACTTTCTCTTTTCCCTGCACAATGCAATGATATTCATTTACGATATGGGAAAATAGTAGAACCTATCATTGATGATGTTACCTCTTCTGATTTCGATAAAGAAGAAATAAAAAAGCACGATGTACCTGAAGAGGTACAATCATCCTCAAACACTATTGTTGAAACAATAGAACCACCATTCCCTAAGCGTTTAGCTTTGACTAAAACTCTTGAGCCACCTGCTTTCAAAATTCTAGGGGAATCACAAAATCTCTATGTCAAAATTCCACTATTACAAGCACTAAGAGATGTACCAATTTATGCCAGAACTATGCGAGACATTTGTGTTAATAAACCCAGTAGGAAAATGAAAGATCCCCTCACAACTCATGTCATGGGTGATTTGTCGGCACTAATGTCAGGTAAATCTCCTCCAGTTAAATATGGTGATCCCGGCCATCCTACTGTCACAGTGCACATTGGAAAAACAATAATTCCTTGAGTTCTGGTAGACTTAGGCACTACTATCAATATTATAACTCTTGAAACTTCACAATTGTTACAACTGAAGAATGAAATCAAAGATACCCCAACCATTCTAGAATTAGCTGACCATTCTACAATCAAACCGGAAGGATTCATTGAAGACCTCATCATCTCAGTTGAGTCCTGGAATTATCCAGCTAACTTTGTGGTATTACAACCTAAAACAAAGTTGGGGGGTCACCCTCTAATTTTGGGCAGGCCTTGGCTAGCCACAACATATGCCTTTATCAGCTGTAGATTTGGTTCAATAACAATTTCCAATGGATATGAGACCAAACAGCTTACTCTCTACCCTCACGCTACACCCTTGATTAATAATAACAATTCCTTATGGGTGGACTTTGATGATCAAACTACTCAACCTATATTGACTATCGGACAAGCCTTAAGCCTTAAAGATGCCACTGGGGATGAAGTAATTAATAATTTTATTTGTGAACCCTCCTCTGTGACTCCAAAAACACATAATCAACTAGTTGCACTTTTGGAGGAAGATACCTAGGAAAACCTTAACTCTGAAGACTTACCTCAAACATCAGCTACCATCTTTTCTAAAAGTATACCAATAGAAATTGAACCTGGAAAAACACTGAATATAAACCCCAACTTGATAGTTGTTGAAACACAACAATTAATGAAGTTACTTCTTGAACATAAGGAAGCATTTGCATCGGACTATACAGATATGAAGGGAATCTCTGCTGAATTATGTACTCATCATATCTATATCAAGGAAGATTGTCTACTGATCTGCCAATCTCAACGATGAATGAACCCTAATTTAAGAGAAATTCTTAAAGAGGAACTTCAAAAATTGCTTAATGAAGGGTTTATATATCCTATATATGATAGTGAATGGGTTTCCCCATTGGTAATAGTTCCTAAGAAAAACGGGAAATGGAGAGTGTGTGTAGATTATAGAGCCTTAAATAAATCCACTCAAAAAGATCACTTTCCGTTACCATTCAGTGATCAGGTGTTAGATTGTTTGTCAGGGAAGAAATTGTTCTCTTTCTTAGATGGTTTCAGTGGGTATAACCAGATCAAAATTGCACCCCAAGACCAAGATAAGACCACTTTTACTAGCCCCTAGGGAACTTTTTCTTATAAAGTCCTCCCATTTGGACTATGTAATGCACCAACAACCTTTCAAAGAGTAGTTATAGGAATCTTTTATGATATGATTAATGACTCTATGGAAATTTTTATGGATGATTTTACCCCTTATGGTGTCTCTTTTGAGGAAGCACTACAAACCTTGGGAAAGTACTTAAACGATGTATACAAGCCCACCTCTCCTTAAGCATAGAAAAATGTCATATGATGATGAGTGAAGGAGTAGTACTTGGACATTTTATTTCATCTCAAGGAATTCAGGTAGATCCATCAAAGATACAAGTCATTAAAGACCTTCCTATTCCCAAAACCCAAACATATGTGAGAAGTTTCTTAGGACATGTTGGATACTATAGAAGATTTCTCAATTTTTTTTCTAAAATAGCTTCTCCTTTGTTTATGTTACTTATGAAAAATGTTGAATTCAAGTGGACTAATCTTTGCCAGGAAGCATTTGATACAATCAAACATCAGTTATCTACAGCTCCTATTCTAAGAGGACCTGATTGGACACTTCCCTTTCATATATCTTCTGATGTTTCAGATACTGCAATAGGAGTTGTCTTCGGACAAGAATAAAGTCATCTCCCTTATGCTATTTACTTCATTAGCAAGAATATGAGTCCTGCTGAACATAACTATACAGTTACCGAAAATGAATTTGTAGCAGTTATCTATGCTATTAATAAATTTCAACATTACATCACTGGCTATTCTACTTTTGTCCATACTGATCACTCAACTATCAAATATTTAATGAAAAAATTTGTCACAAATGCTCGAGTCACCAGATGGTTACTATTATTACAAGAATTTGATATTACAATTGTAGATAGACTAGGAAAAAAAAATGTAGTTGTTGAATTCCTTTCTTGGTTAACACCTGATGATAATACTACAGTAGATGATTCATTTCCTGATGAATATCTATTTGCAGTATTTGCTCACTCACCATGGTATGCAGACATCACTAACTATTTGGTTGTAGGGAAGTTACCACCACACCTATCTCACCGAGAGAAAAAAAGAATCATTCAACAAAGTGATCGGTATAGCTGGATAAGTGGGTGTCTTTTCCACACAGGACTTGATCAAGAAATCCGAAGATGCATTAGAGAAGATGAGGTTTATGACTTACTAAAATCTTGTCATGATGGCCCTTGTGGGGGGCATTTTGCTGATAAAAGAACAACACATAAAATTCTTAGGATGGGTTATTATTGGCCCTCACTTTTTAAAGATGCAAAGAAATATGTTCGGGCCTTTGATAACTATCAAAGAATGGGTCAACCTAATCATAGAGATGAAATTTCATTAAATCCCCAGGTAGTACTCGAACCATTTGAAAGATGGGCCTTAGACTTTATAGGACCCATTAACCCTCCATCCAATCAAAAAGTTTATATAGTGGTCTGCACAGATTATATGACCAAATGGGTGGAGGCTAAAGCACTCCATAGAGCTACTGAAGAAGCCCTTCTAGACTTTTTATTTGAAGATACCTTTATCAGATTTGGAATGCCTAGAGAATTAGTCACAGATGGAGGACCTCCTTTCACTTCTCATGGTTTTAAACCCATCCTTCAAAAATATCATAGTCATCATAGAATGGCTACACCATACCACCCCCAAGCCAATGGACAGGTGGAAAGAACAAATAAATTAATAGAATTCATTCTCATAAAAACAATGAAGGAAAACAGAAAGGATTGGTCTCAAAGGCTCCCTGAAGCATTATGGGCTTATAGAACTACCTGGAGAAATACTACAGGATTCTCCCCCTATGAATTAGTTTATGGAAAAAGTGTTGTCTTTCCTGTGGAATTTGAAATCAAAACCTTAAGGAATTCTTTCGTTGTTAACCTTGATTTGACTGATGCACAAACAACCAGGTTTCAACAGCTTAATGAATTGGATGAAAAAAGACTAGATGGCATTCATCAAACAACTATGATTCAATAAAAAAGAACAAAATAGCACGATAAAACCATCAAGCATAACCAATTCCAAAAAGGTAATTGGGCTTTACTGTATGATTCTTGGTTTAAATAATTTCAAGGGAAACTACATACAAGATGGCTAGGCCCTTACGAAGTGGATATTATTTTCCCCAATGGAACAATAAGGCTCCTAACAATTGATGACTCTAAAACACCGTTATTAGTGAATGGTCATCGGCTCCGTCTGTACCAGCACCCCATTTCCAAAGAAGATTTTAAGGCCACATGCGTGGAAGATTCACATTATCTCTTTTTAGAGGAGCCTCCTACCCCTCATTGCATTTAATTTTTCTGAATTTTATTTCTTTAGTATTAGATTAAATTTCTTTTACTAATAATCCCTGTCAAGGATTGTCATGTTACAATTGATTCTTTTGCAAATTCTCGATCCAGAAAAGGCCTACCAAGATAGGACAATCTTACTACAAGCAGATCCAAGCTTCATTTTGTGAAGCATTTATCCCTCTTTCTTCAATCCATTCATATTCACTTCCCATTCAACATCCACATCATTCCTCCTTTATTTTCTTTCCTTTCCATTCCCTTTCCCCATTTTTCCATTGCTGAAACACCATTGTTCACCAACATTTTCCTCATTTTTTCCATTGCTGAAACACCACTGTTCAACGACATTTTCCTCATTTTTCCCATTGTTGAAACACCATTGTTCAACAACATTTTCCTCATTTTTTCCATTGCTGAAACACCACTGTTCAACAACATTTATCCCATTTTTCCCATTGCTGAAACACCATTGTTCAACAACATTTCTCCCATTTTCCCATTGTTGAAACAACACTCTTCAACAACATTTTCCTCATTTTTCCCATTGCTGAAACACCACTCTTCAACAACACTTTCCCCATTTTCCCTGCTGTTGAAACACCATTTCTTCAGCAGTATTTTCCATTGTTAAAACATCACTCTTCAACAAACATTTTACCATTCTTTTCCTGTTGCTGAAACACCATTTTTCCAACATTTCCTGTCAATAAAAACATTTTTTTCATCTCTTTCGCTCTCACTTCTCTTATTTTCAATACAATCTGTCCTTTCACTACTTTCTCCCATGATTAAACAAACCCTTGATACAATTTCTCTCATAAATCCAAAGTCTCTCCCATGGTTACTGCAGATCTATTATGGACAGGCACTATATTTTTCGAAGTACAAATCAAAGGTAAAGATGAGGTATGTAAACTTTATATGTAAATACAATTGAACTATGGCTAATGAGAAGATCCCGATTCATTACTATCATTCACTTAAAGTCACTATTTTTAGTCATAGTTGTGGGGAGAAATATCGAAATGTGATGCCATCATTTCACACGAACTGAATACCGTCACTCTTTTTTACCCATCATTTCATTTTTTTCACCATCATTTACATGCCCTCATCCGCAAAACTTACTTTGTTCGGGTGCGGTTACTTGACTTTCTGATTGTGCATTCTATTGAGATGAATAGCTATCGGAGGTCCTGTCATATGATACGAACCTGCCACGACAACCCTGCTAGAATTGTATCCAGAAGTCTACCAAATCTTTCAGCAGGTAGGTTGGTTGGGTTATTTTTAGAGGCTTCAGGGATTTGATCAACAACAGGTTCTTCAATTTGCTCATAATCTTCAACAATACCATTCTATTGTTCAAGAGGTTAGGATTCCAGTCACAGAGGATGATATAGCACAGGTTTCGGGTCTTCCCGTCATTGGCATTCGCTGGTTCAGCCGCAGACACATTATCCTTAATGCCCAACAAGATTTTCTCTTGCCAGGAGAACAAGTTGAGCCTAAAGGCAGGGGTGTTCGACTTAGCTCATTTCTGCCTCCTTGGCTAAAATTTGCAGAGTTTGTCAATCACTACCTTACCTATGAAGGCCGACACCAGGTAATTTACTAATCTGACTTTGTCTTGTTATCCCATTTATGACATGCTAGACTAGTCAATATTCCTTACTATCTGCTTGGATGTCTTAGAAACATGTCGCATTATTGTAAACAGGCTAAAAATCCCATCCTTTCCCTCACCCATCACCATCTCGTTCAATTACTCATCCAAAAGGGTTTTTCCCAACAAAACCCTCTCCTAAACAATCCACCCATAAACACTCAGGAAGCTGTTGAGCATCCTGAAAATCCTCATGAAGAGAAACCACAAAACCTTCCTGAATTTTCGGAAATACCTATTAATCCGCCTACATGCCCAATTGATCCAATTAACCCTCCCACCATACAAAGTCCACCCCACAATTTACCAGAATCATCTACCCCTACTGTTCATATCCTTAGTGATGATTCTAAGGTAGATAAACCTGATAACCCTCCCTGCTCCATCATTGAGGAAAAACCCACACGCAAAAGAAAGAATCAAATTCCTACTTTTCCTTCCTTTTTACCAAAAACATGAATGAGGGCTTCAACAAGAGCAGCCACTACTGCCACTACCCTAAAACCCCAACCCATTTTGCTAAAAACCCATACACGTCTACCCTCCCAAACCCCAGAATTTTTACCTGTTCAACAGACAGGCACTAAAACACAAGAACTAGAAGCCCAAGATGTTGCGACATCATTTTCTTTACATCAAGTAGATGTCACACAAGAACCAACTACTCATTCAGTAGATGAAACACAGGAACTAGCTATAGTTGTTACAAAAAAACCAGCTACAATTGAAACACAAGAACCAACTGCTGACTTCATTCCTAAAATACAAGAATCAGATGCCCAGGGTGCTGCAACAATAGTTGTTATACAAGAACCAACTACTCATTCAATAGTTGAAACACAAGAACTAGCTATAGTTGTCACACAAGAACTAGCTACAGTTGAAACACAAGAACCAACTGCTGACTTTATTCCTGAAGTTCAAGAATCACATGCCCAGGGTGTTGAAACACTATTTTCTTTTCATCAAGTAGCTGAAACACAAGAATCAACTGTTGATTTTGTAGCCTCTCTACAAGAACCAACTACTGAGGTCATGACCATTACACAAAAACCAGTCACCCCTCTTGATGCATCGATGATAGATCAACAACCAGAACCAACAATGGCTTCTCTCTTACAAGAGAATGAGTTTCTAAGATCAAAACTGGAAGCTTACAAACAAGAGCTGGTAATGGAAAAGGAAGCTTATGACAGGGAACTTAATTTGTATACCTTAGCTCGCATAGAAGCCATGGTAGAGAAAAACACAAAAGATGATCAGTATAGAGAGTATATGTGTAGCCAATGTGGGGATATTTATGATAAAGTAGGCTACAAAGTGGTTCAAATCCCAATATCTAGAGCCTCCCCTGCAACTACGACTTTTGTAGTTAAAAAGAGGAACACCCTACTGTTACACAAGAACCAGTAGGACCTTTAAAAATCCCCAAAAAAAAAGTTAATCTATAGGAACCCTGGACTACAACAACTGTTAAATCAGAAGCCCCTGTTTTTATCAGTAAAGTTGTTCAAACTCTGTCTGTTGATGAATCTGCCCCTCCTGTCAAGATCAATACCCCTACTTTTGTGGAGCAAGCCACTCAGACTCTACCATGACCTACCACTGACGATGCTGAAACTCAAACTCTACCTATTGATGAATCTGCCCCTCGTAGCAAGATCAATACCCCTACTCTTGTGGAACAAGACACTCAGACTCTACCGCGGCCTACCACTGATGATGCTGAAACACAAACTCTGCCTATTGATGAATCTGCCCCTCCTAGCAAGATCAATACCGCTACTCTTGTGGAACAAGCCACTCAGACCCTACCTCAGCCTACCACTTACAATGCTGAAACACAAACTCAACCATGGAATGAGCAGGCGATAATGGAAAAATGGAAAAAGGAGTCTACTATTACACAGGACAAAAGTTTGCAGGAGCACAAACTACTTTGGTTGAACCACATCTATTCAAACTAGGAAGCTTTGGAGCAAACATGCCAAGAATCTCGTGCCCATAAGAAGCAGAATGAAGAGTTAAAAGGAAATTTGCTCCTGATGTTTGATTTGGTACAAAAATTGTTGGCTGCTAGGAAACCATCCTTAAATTACTCTCTTTTCCTTATAGAATGACTTGCATTCTTTCAGATTAAATCAATCAAAGAAGGAAAACCCTATGCAGTGTTCAAACCAGAAGATTTTGCTCAAACTTTTGTAGAAGCCTCTACTACTGATAAACATCTATTATGTGAGGTATATCTTCATAATGAAGCTATTCCTGAGAACAAACAACTTAATCTCAACCTTCTTGTTGGTGATATCCAGATTCAGGTACTCGTCTCCTTCCTTACCAACCAGATTACATGGCAGAATGATTTTCTAGCTGCCAAGCATAATGAAGATAATTGTCTCCTCTGGATACGACCAGAACCATAGAACACTGCCACCTTTGTTGTAGAATATTACAATTTTTTGAAGAAACTAGGGATGACTCAATTCATAAGGGAACTATAGGCAACAATACTTCAGGATTGTCAACATTTTATTAAATCCACATAGATTGCTTCCCTAAAATAAAATAACATGTTTTCGAAACAATCTTATGAGAAAAGGCAGGAGCACAATCCCTTTAGTCCTACCAATCTTGAAATAGCAATCTCATGGGTACCGAGTTACATCAAACGTGTCCAGCAATGTGCTGAAAATTGGATAGGTTATCAGTTCCATTTTCCCATTCTGTGGATGCCAGTAGAGAAGTACCAAGTTCATCATAAGTTTCCCAAGAAGGTTGAAGCAACAACCTAGCAAAGGCTACAACGTGTTCAAGGATTTAGAGCTCCAACAGACAGTACTTTCCACAGCTACTGCTTAAGTAATTTTAATGCAGGCACACCCTGCTATGTCGAAGAAGATCTTTGATTCCGCCATTTTTCTGTAATGGAATCTTTCTTGCATATGGTCTTCATCATTCTTTGACAGGGCTAAATTTAGCTGTCTGTCCCTATAATTGGTAGTTTGGCTCTTTTGACAGGTCTATTGCCGAATTTAGCGAATTAGGCACCCTTTGTTTTATTAACACCCAACGGAAATAACTTGTGCATGATGTAAAGCACCTTATGCCCATACAACGTGACCATAGTCCAACTCAATGGAAATATTGCTAACAACTTTTTCGTACTAACCTCACGCCTCCGTTTCCATACACCAACGGACACTTGGCATCACCGAAATTCACCAACCGCCTCGAGGTTTGAACCCTCCGTTCTCCGTTGAAATTTGGATAGCCTCTCCTTTGTTGTTTGATATTCCACTCGGATTTTTGTTATCATCCGTCTCCTGGATGATTAGTACCGGCGAGCCTTGGTCCGTCCGATTTATACTATGATCTCCACCCTTAATCAAACGCTTACAGAATGAATTTATAAATCCATTACAGGTTTGGTTCGATTCCAAGGAACATTTAAAGTAATATGACAGGTCAGACGTGTTCTATCACCGAGAACAAAGGTATCACCAT
>ML827580.1:68861-84887 GCA_009831015.1 Picea engelmannii | reverse complement strand
ACTACAAGATTTCCAGAACCTTGCAGAATCCCTCTCGAATTCAATTCTTTACTGATGAATCAGATCGATCACATTTTTCAAATGCATGATATCATAAAGATCATAAATATTACACAAATGATCAGAATAATAATATACACAGACTAATAAAACCTTCTTTACAAACTTGAACTCTCCAATAGATCTTTTACAAAACAGAGATGTATCTTTGCGCATGCTCCTGGAATTAGATTTCGAGCTTCTCCTTTTCATCTACATTCAAGATTCTTCCTCGATCTCTGTGAGCTAACCCTTATCTAGAATAAACCGGATTAAACTAGGTTCAGCTACCTAATCATCAACCAAAACTTGTATTTATATTACAGTGGGTTTCTGTTCCCAGATCCTATGATTAAGGAACAGAGTCCTTAACAAACTCAACTGACCCCTACGAGTCATCAGTGACTCACTAACCATTAACAAACCCTAACTCATCTTTTAGAAGTGGAAAGGATCTAGAATCGTTATCCATTTTTTAACTCTTTAATGAAAAGAAAGAAATTACATTTATGTGAGACTCTAGGTCTTCTCTGATTTACTTGACCTTGGTCAAGTCATGAATGAACTCATTTTCCCTGAGCCTATGCTCCTGCATCAAATTTTCATGCTCAGAGTCGGTATCCGGATTCTGATTCAGATTGAAGTTGCATGAGGACATGCAACCTTTTTAGTTGGGGGGGATGTTAGGACCCTATAATGTACCTTTTTGCTCATACTTTTTGCTATCGTTACATCCTTTTCCCACTCAAATTAAGCCTACATTATCACCTTAACCTATTTCTCCAAAGGTATATAACGTTTCTTCTCTTTGCTATATGTTTAACTTGTTTTACATGTAATTTTGCATTACTCTCATACTTAGCCATTAATCAGAAATATATAGTTGCTGAAACAGTTTGGACTGCAATTAATATACTGTTGTTGCTTGAAGACCACGTTGTTGAAATAGTCAACAGTACGCAAATCCCGTTGCTGAAACAGTCCGTGATTTGTGATGCTGAAACAACATTTCACATACAACAGTAACAAGAAGGAGATGTTACACTGGCCACAACAATCGTACCTTAAGCCAACACCATTACAACCATCGCTACTACTTGAGACCATGTTGCTGAAACAGTCAAACAGGACGCAAATCCTATTGCTGAAACAGTCCTTGATTTGTGATGCTGAAACAATATTTTACAAATAGTAGTAACAAGAAAAGGTAAATAAAGAAACTATTACACCGTCCACAACTACTGTACCTCAAGCCAACACCATTCCAACTACTGTAACAACATTTTTCTATGGGAGATCAGAATATCCTATTCCAACATAGAAGATTAGATCAGACTAAGAATAGGATTTGTATGTACACATGTAATTTTATGCTTAATTGTATTAAGAGGATTCTCCTCTTTAAATAGTGGAGAAACCAACATCAGGGATGATTTTAAGGATGGGAATTTTTTTTAAAATGTAGAAACCTTAGCAAATCTTACTAATCCTTCATATGCCAACTATAAATGTTTAGCGATATTTTTGTAAAAATATTCAAATTTATAAGGATTTTATATAGTTTTTATAAAATTTTGGCGATTTTTAAGGTAAAATCATTTTATCCTATAGAATATGGGCGAATAATTTTTAAAATAGCGAATCTTGTTTTTGGAAACACCATGGAAAATTAGCCCATGAGTGAAATTTATCCCCTAAAATCATCCATGACCAACATTAGAGGGGGGATTATGAAAGGCTTGGCTAGAAGCAAATTACAGAGAAGGATCGTGTTCACTTTGGATATTGTAACTTGTCACATTTGACAGATGAATAAACGATCATTATGAGCATTCCTTCTTAATTCCTTTTATCTATGGGGAATCTTGTGAGAAGGAAAGGGCCCACCTTCTTCACAAGATTCACCCATTAGTTTCTGTAGTGTGTTAGTATTGTTTTTATCTATACCTTGTTAAAACTCTGTTTTACTGAATCTCTGTTTCCACTGATTGTTACATCGTTTTCATACAATTTATTCGTAGGTAATTGTTAATCATTTTGATTGGTAATTTTGTTTGCAGAATGAGTTTATGAAAGTGCGATAGTCAGAGACAGGTGCTGAAGATTCCTACATTGGGGAATAGGGTCCTGTTCTCTATTATAGAATAGTTAGCCTTCGGTACTTGTTAATCATTTTGATTGATAATTCTGTTTGAAGAATGAGTTTATGAAAGTGTGATAGTCAGAGACAGGTGTTGAAGATTCCTACTTTGGGGAATAGGGTCATGTTCTCTGTTACATAATAGTTAGTCTTATTTGTAGTGTGATGAAAGGTTCCTTTTTCCTAGGTTGCTATTTCTTAATGTAATCCAGGATTCTTCTGATAATTATTTCCTTTTGAATCTTAAAACTTTGCAATAGATAGATGGCTTTCACTATAATTCAAGGTAGAAATTCAGTCTGTTCAAGGCAAGGTGTGATTAGTGTAACTTTTACTACAACTTTGGATTTCTTTTGAGATTGAGCATATACAGTGTGTGATTTCCTTTGAAATAAATTGACTTCCCTGGGTTGACAATTTATGTGACACTTGATTGTTTTAATTAATAAGAAATTATAGTGACCAACACCCGAATGACCAGCTGTGGGGGAAGCATGAAGCTCATAAAGCACCATGGATTTAATTTTCAATTGTTTGCTTAAATACAAACGATCTTTTTAGTGAATCTCTTGATTGTTCCAAGACTACCCTAGAGAAGCTCGAGAGTGGTTTTGCAATTGTTGGATCAGGTAAGAAAGTTTAGGGTCTTGTTGTTATTCCTGGTGAGCAGTTTGGAGCCAATATGGTACAATGAATGAGAGGTAAAAGAGGGACCCTTCTTCTTCATACTTCCCATAAAGAGCATCAATAACCACATTTTATTTTCCCTTCCAATAAATGATCTCATAATCATATCCAAATAGCTTGGTCACTGATTTTTGTTGCTCCAGGGACACAATTCCTTGTTCTAGAAAATACTTGAGGCTTTGGTGATCAATTTTAATATAGAAGTGTTTCCCCCACAGATAAGGACATCAAGGATCCACAACATGAAAAATAGCCAACATTTCCTTTTCATAGATTGATTGGCCCAAATGTCTCTCTGAAATTTGTTTTCTAGTGAAGGCCAAAGGCCTACCATATTGCATGAGGACTACCCCAATTCCTTTACCTAAAGCATCACATTCCAAGAAAAAAGTATTTGTGAAGTTGGGAAGTGTTAGGACAAGAGTCATGCACATAGTCTCTTTCAAGGTGAGGAAGGATTATTCAGTTGTTAGAGTCCAAGTGAAAGCATTCTTTTTAAGGAGAGAAGTGAGAGGTGTTGCAATTTTTCCATAATTCTGAATAAAATTGCGATAATATCCCATTAAACCTAGAAAACCACGTAATATTTTAAGAGTTTTAGGGAGAGGCCAATCTTTCATAGCTTCAATTTTCTTAGGATCCACACTTACACCATCATTGCTGACAATGTGACCCAGGTACTCCACTTCTGAGGCTCCAAAGGCACCTTTAGATTGTTTGAAGAAAAGTTGGTGCTGAGAGAGTAGATGGAGAAATTGATCCACATGGGAGAGATGGGTTGTCCAAGTCTTACTATGGATGAAAATATAAATAAATAAAACTAAGACAAAATGATGAAGAAAAGGACATAAGACATGATTCATGAGATTTTGGAAAGTGGAGGGGGCATTACACAGGCCAAATGACATTACCAAGAACTCATAGTGACCCTCATGAGTTATAAATGTAGTATTGGGAATGTATTCCTCTTTCATACATATCTGTTGGTAGCCAGAACAAAGATCAAGTTTAGTAAAGTACTGGGAACCACTCAATTCATTCAAGAGATAATCAATGATAGAAATGGGAAATTTGTCTTTGATGGTGAGTTTTTTGAAGATGTGAGACTATGGAAATATGTGCTAAGTTCCTTATTTCTTGATTACCATGACCACATGAGAAGAATAGGGGATGGCACTAGGGTAGATAACACCTGCATCGAGCAATTCTTGAACAATTTTCTCAATTTCATTGTTCTAGGAAAAGGGATGACGATATGAGAGAACATTGGGAGGAAGACTTCCCAAGACAAGAGGAATGGAATGATCATGAACACCATAGGAAGGGGGAAGTCCATAGGGAGTGGAAAAAATATATTGGTGTTTGGATATTATAGATTGGAGGTCAGGATGCACGGAGGGTGTCTCAACTTCTTGAATGGAATGGAGTTGGGAAATAATTCCCAGATGACCTTTTTTGAGGATATTTTCCATTTGATGGTAAATTTTTATCTCATGGGATCCTACTGTGACTCCTTGGAACTTATATTGATGTCCCTCATGTTGGAATTTCATGGTTAATTCCTTAAAATCCATGAGAATGGGGCCTAGAGTGGGTAACCATTCAACACCGAACAAAATGTCACAATCTCCCATGTCAATAGAAAACATATAAAATTCCAAGTAGTACTGACCAATTTGAAGGCACACATTTTCACAACACCCACCACATTTCATGGAACCACCATTGGCAATCATGATTTGAAAATTTTTGACAACACATATATGGCAATTGATTTCCTAGGAAATGCAGCGGTGAATAAAATTATGGGTGATGCAACTATCAACAAGGATGATGAATTTGTTATGCTTAATGTGAGGGCATACAATGAAATCAACAATTCAACTTATGTTGGGTCAGCAAGTGGAGTAGTTTCAACTCTTCCACAAGGGGGACTCCAACCTCTTCATCAAGACCATCCTGTGGGATGGCCATAAAAATATTGTATTCCTTACACTTATATCTAGGAAAATATGTTTCATAAAAATTATAGCAAATACCCTTGAGTTGGCATTCAACCATTTCTTCCCGAGTTAGTTTTTGGACCTTGAGAGGGGTGATAGGAGGGGAAGGATTGGCAAAGTGAGGGTGAGGAAGAAAAGAGGGTTTTTTTATTTATGGGAAAAGACAACATGTTGTGCTTATTTGGAATGTTTAGTAGCTTCCAACAAAGTCTAGGGGTGATCTGTGTGCACCTAGGATCATATTTATCCTTTAGGCCACTGATAAGGAATTCCATGAAGAAGGCATCTGTTATTCCCTACATTATGAAGGCCAAGTGCTTAAAGGTGGTTATAAAGTCTTCCACTTTATCTGGCTGTTTCAACTTGGTCAAATGGCCTAAATAGTGGGTTTTGATGTCAAAGTGTTTATATATCTTTGCAACAAACAAGGTCCTAGAAACATACCCCTTGCATGCATTTTTACACCATTTCCACCATTTCCAGTGTTCAGAATTCATATAGAGAACAACATAACAATTTTTTTCCAACTCATCAATAATGCCATGAAAAGAAAAATGATACTCCCTTTGAGTGACCCATCCCATGGGATTTGAGACATCAAATTTATTGGCCTCAACACTAGGAAGGAGTTAGATTGACAGGCCATGGAATGGGAGGAGTCAAAATCCTATAAGTGGTATGGTTGTTTTGAGAAGGAAGGTTTTGGGAATTAGTTCAACAAATAGTTGAGAGTGGATTTGAGGGTGTCAAACTCTCCCATGAATTTGGTATCCATGGAATCAAATTTTTTCTAGACTTGTTCCTTGAAGTGTGAAAATCTGGAATTGAAGGAAGCAATTTCAGAAGTGAAATTTTGGTTGTTCTCCTTTTTCTGGTTGATGGCAACTTGTAGGTATTTGTTGCAAGTGTTGGCTATTTTGAGGGAGGGGGGGGTGTAATGGGAAGTGGGTCCACTGAAAAAAGGAGGAAAGGTTATGTATATGACTCTAATTAGAGAAAAAAGGGAAAGCCAATGGGAGATATGTAAATAAGGGTGTCAGGAAGGGTGGATAGGACCAAAAAAAAAAGTCTTATAAGTGAAAGGTACCACGCCAATCAAGGTGAAAAGGTTTTTTTTTTACTTTTGCAGAGTTATACTCTGACCTAAATACTGCAATGACGAATGGTCCAAATTTTTAATAGGAAAATTTATGTAGGAATTTTTCAACCAGAATGCATGTGTAAAGGTTGTGTGACAATAGATCTCGTATGTTCCTTTTTTGTTATGTTTCTTTCCCAAGGGTTAGCTTTTACAGGGTTCCTACAGAGAAGGGTTTTCCCTATGCTATAGCTCTCTAATATACATGTGTGGTTGAAAAGTAGTACTCGGCCCAATATTGCATGGCACTAA
Organism: Picea engelmannii; assembly: GCA_009831015.1. Classification (NCBI taxonomy): domain Eukaryota; kingdom Viridiplantae; phylum Streptophyta; class Pinopsida; order Pinales; family Pinaceae; genus Picea; species Picea engelmannii. The sequence goes on along the minus strand of ML827580.1, from coordinate 78,628 downwards.
CTAAGGAGGCTCTACCGTACCCTTATTTGTACTACCTGATTACCTAGGTACTAGAGGGTATCTTCCCGAGTGTTGTTCTCGGTGTCACTATAGCATCCAGGAAGTCGATTGACTAATCTAGATTTGGTTTCAAAATACTTAGGGAACTCATGATATTCCTTCCAGTAAATGGGAGTGATGGGCATGTATAGATTCTATATAATGCAGTACTACTCACGGGGTTACATAGGTTTCCAACAAGGTGAAACACTTGTTTCTAGGAAACCCCTTGAAACTGTTTGTATTTCTTGTGTGTAGTCTTCCCCACCATAGTTTTACCCACTAAGAGACAAATCTATGTGTTTTAAAGACACCAAAAATAGACGTCTCTACCCTAGAAACGAAATTCCCATAGTTTCCAGAGAGGAAAGTTCTTTGATACCACTTGTTAGGTAATAGATATATTATATTAAGAAAAAAATAGAAATATTGCAGAAATTACTAAGGGAACAACAAAATGTAGAGAATCACAAGAAAAAATGATACCTTTATTGATAGAAAACATTGTTCACTTGCCTCTTCAAGGGGGGAAACCGCCAACAGAGCAATGTTATATTACAATAATTCTCAATACAAGGCTTTCCCATTCCTCCTACTCTTATTTATATTAGTTCTATCTTCTAAAGAACATTCTAGAGGAAGATCTTTCTAGAAGCAAAAGCTTCTATTAGGTCTTCTTATATTGACTTGTTCACATTTATTGAATAGGCCTTATTAACTAATGTTATCCCTTATTACATGGAAAACATATTATCCTACCTACGTGAGGGGTTAGGGATATTATATCCCTAACACTATGTAATTCACTTTGTTTTAGAATTTTTAGAATTTAAATTTATACAAAATGTTCTTTCAATGTATACATGAAGATATCTGATTACAAAATTCCTTTTTAAGGTTCAATAGACCAATTCAATCTTAGTGGAAGTTAATCACCATCACCACCATCATCATCATTAATAAATATATTTATTTCCATTTTGTTATAATATTTAGAATAATTGGATAATTTTTTTTACTTATTAAATTTAATTATTACCTTACCAAATGATAACACAACAACAACAAAGAAACTGAAATCATCCTTCTTAATTGGTTTCTAAAAAAAATGGAAAAGGAAACAGTCGAAAGAAAAATATTTAATTGAATATATTAATACTTTTAGGTTGAAGAAAAGTTGGAATGAAATTTCTATAAGCCATTTTTTTAAAGGTAATAGAGAAATATAGTTTTGGTATAAATGGAAGATTAAAGACATGGGAATTTGAAAAAAATGGTTGGAGACCTATTTTCTAATAAAGTAAATAATTTAATGGAAGATTAAATACATGGGAGTTTGGGAGAATAGTTAGAGATATGTTTTCTAATTAAGTTTAGATTTTATATTATTTTTCTAAAAGATGTTTTCTATAGTTCAATATAAGGAGATGCGTAATTATTTCATTGCTTAAGATAGAGTTGATATGTTAGAGTGAAAATTATTGGATAAAAATGATGGAGTAAGAAGGCTTGGGGTGAGTGTGTAAGTTTCTATGCATGTTGATGGTAGACATCTCAAGAGGGCATTGGACAAGTGCATGACTGCATTGGGGGGTTCATAGCAGGTATGGAATAACATCGTGTAGTTTTAGAAACTGGGGGTAGTAGGTTGTTATAGAGCAGGGGTATTTTTTTAAATCATATTGTCCCATTTCCTCGAGCCAAAATAGGGATTTATCGGATGCTTTAATTTTTTTGGGTACCACTATGCAACAACACTATATTGTGGGGGGAGACTTTAATATGATAAAATCCCTTTCAGAAAAAAGGAGCAACTAGGAGACTATACACAAAAAATGAGTCATTCAGGGTGTTGATAGAGCACCTTAGATTAATAAGCATCCCTTCTAAGAGAGTTCTATTCACCTAAAATAATAAAAGAGGGAAGGACAAAAGGATAGTGGTTTTTCTAGAAAGATTTTTAATATCTATTTTTTTTCCAATCTAAAGAGGAACTCTACACTCACTTCTTACCCTATTATAGGTCATACCACTATACCATCACTACAGAATGGAAGAGAAGCATAAGGAAAGGGCCAAAGCCCTTAAAGCTTGAAAATTTCTAGCTGGATCATCCTGAATTCCAATAGAACCTAGAATTTTGGTGGAAGGAGAAAAAACATGTGTATGGTATGAAGATGTTGCAATTCTAGGAGAGACTTAGACATGTCTACAAATTCGAAAGGTGTGGAAAAAGGAATTCCTTAGCAATATTTTTGATGAGAAACAAATACTTGAAGAAGAAATGCCATAAATCCAATATAAGGCCATTATTGGGGACCGATTGGAGGTAGAGGATGAAAGGGAAGATGATTTGTGATTGGAATTGAATAAAAGAGAAAAACAAGAAGAAATTTTATGTAGACAAAATTCCAGGATACAATGGCTGAGAGATGGGGATAAAAACACTAATTTTTTTGATAATTCTCTTTTGAAGAGGATAAGTTGGAACAATATATCGTCCCTAATATTTTAAGAAGGGGAAATTCAAGAAACCCAAGAGGATATCGAGGAAAAACTGAGAAACCACTTCAACTATCTATTGATTGAGCCAGATCCACATAGGGAGAAAACCATCCACATGATTAAAAATTCCATCCTTAGACTGGTTTCTCTATAAAAAAATGAAATTCTCATGAGACCCGTGTCTTTGGAGGAGGTGTAATCAACAGTCAAAGACATGGCCTCGGGAAAATCTTTGGGCCTAGATGGGTTCACCACAAATTTCTTCCAACCAAGTAGGCAAATTCTAGTACATGACATTTAGGAAGTGGATGAGGAGTGCCACTCTTCAAGATCCATACTATAGGCCTTAAACTCCACTTTCATCGGTCTTATTCCCAAGGTGAAAGAAGTCATAATTGTAGATAAGTTTCATCCCATATCTCTCTGTAATGTCATTTATAAAATTGCAACTAAGATAATATCCTATATAGACTTAAAACCAACATGTTCATCATCATCTCCGAGGAATAGGGGGTTTTGTAGAAGGTTGAGAAATACTTGATGATATAATTGTGGTGGCCCATGAGACCATTCATTCACTCAATTCCACAATGAAATAAGGGATGATGACGAAAATCAATATGTCTAAAGCTTATGATTGTATGAACTGGGTGTTTCTTAGGAAGATGTTGGAAGCCTTTGGTTTTAGGGAGGATTGGGTCGCTTGGGTTTTAAACATGGTCTCCTTGTATTTTTTTTCTCAATATTGGTTAATGGATCACCCTATAAAAGATTTGAACCTTCTAGAATTTTAAGACAAGGAATCCACCTCTCACCTTTTCCATATATCATTCTTGCAGATGGCTTGGGACAAAGTATAAAGTGGGCTCTTGCGGAGGGATCCATATAGGGTATCTCCCTTCACTCCATAATGAATCCTCTCATGCATCTTAAATTTTTGGAAGATACCTTCCTATTGGGCCAACCAACTTTTAGAGAATCCCTGGCCTTTGAGAAGGTTTTGTAGTTATTCAAAAAATCTTCTAGGGCCCTTATCAGCCTTGAAAAATACCCAATTTGTTTCTTTAACACTTGTTAACTGATCCAAAGAGACATAGACATTCTTCTTGGTTTTCAACATGTTTCCCTCCCCTCCAAGTACTTGGGGATTACTCTCATTGAAAAATTCATCCGCAATGCCTCATGGGAAGATCTCGTGGCCAAAGAAGAATCCAAGTTATCCATTTAGATGCACTATTTCCTCTCTCTCCCAGGGATAATTATGTTGATCAAATCAGTCCTCATGTCCATGTCAATGTAATTATTCTCAGTCATGGAAGATCAAAAAAAGATTCTAAAGAAAATTAGGAACCTGAAATGCTCTTTCCTATGTGGAGGGGCGACCAAAGAAAAAAATGGGCATTGGTGGCATGGAAAAATTTGTGTAGGCCTAAATTCTAGGGTGGGTTGGGCATCAGATAACCCCAATAGCTTGGTCAAGTGTTAGCGGCGAAGTTGTGGTGGAGATGGGTAAATAATTAGGAAGTCCTATGGGAAATTATTTGGAAAACTATATATGCCCAACATATACCCCAAGAGGCATTGATTAGGACGGAAGGGGATAGTCCAGGTTCTCTAATTTGGAGTAATTCTTAGAGGAACCCTAGACAGGTCCAACAAAAAATCCTTTGGTAGATTCACAATGACTGTTCAACCTTATTTTGGTATGATGTCTAGGATCAACATCAAATTCTATGGAACTTTGGGCTCCTTCAACTGATAAGAATTTCAATGATATGGAAAGGTTTGAGTCAATATTGGTAGACTCAACCAAATATGACAAATAAATACACCCAATCCTGAAAATCCTTGGAAGATTGGCCCATAACATGAGGTGAATATTCAAAGAAGTTTGTGCAGGAAATGATACAGGCTCTCCAAATAGAAGCAATACAATTTTAAGACATGGTTATATGGGGAGTACAGGGCGATGGAAAATTTGGGGTGAAATATGCCTATATAATAGTAGAGGGTGGGGGGTGGGAGCAACAAAAAAAACTTTGTGATAAGGTTTGGCAGCTGGCCACATGGGAAAAGATATCTACCTTCTGGTGGATTATTTTCAACCAAAAACTATTAACGTGGGACTTCCTTGTCATGAAAGGTTTTACGGGGCCCTATATGTGTATGTTGTGAAAGGAAGATGAGGAGACCCTTGACCATATGTTGGGATGATGTAGAGAAGTGACATATTTAATGGATAAAGGGGATGAACTGTTTAGACATTCAGAAAGGATTAGAAATGAAACGTAAAGAACCATTGAAGAATGGGGGAAATACATTTTATTGAATCCAATTTTCAATCGAGCATGGAATACTTTCCTGAGCTTCCTAATGTGGAACATATGGAAGGAAAGAAATAAGATATTTTTCAAAAATAAATACTTGACTAACTACCAGGTTTGGAAAATTGTTCGCACCAATGTATAGGAATATATAGCATCCTCATCCTAGTCTGTGAAATATGTGGAAATAAAGTGATCTAGGTGGATATCAGTGGCCACCCGCCTTTTCCAACTGACTCAAAACAATTTTCTGGCAATTTTGGCAATTTACTATTTTTAGTAGTTTTAACTTCCGGGGCCATTTTGAGGGCCTAAATGAAGGTTTTTAGAGATTGAGCTTCTCAATGATAGCCAAAGGCATGATTAAGCCTCCAAAATGAATCTCCTTGATGATACCTTTCCAACGGGCTATCATGCGCCTAAAACGAAGATCGTATGCAAAATTTATGACCCCGAGAAGTTGATGTACTAACTTACCCAAATGGGGCCCATAGGACTTTTGGCGCTTCATCTCTTAGGGTTAGGTTTTTGGATGTCTAGTGTTTTTTTCATTCCTGTTTGTTGTAAAAATTCCTTCAGAGCCTCATTGTAATCATCTTCTTGCAAATGGGAGAAACTGTCACATCTCTTCTCAGAGATAAGATGCCACCATTCTAGAGAGTCTTTCACTCTATATTTTTACAGTCTTGATATATTTATTTCATTAATAGAAATTGTGTATTATTGTATAACTGTGACTCTTGTTATATTTTCGATATACATCTATTATATTTTTGTCTCTCTTTTAATATCTCTGAATATTTCTATGTTTTATCTCTACTCTCATTTCGTGCCGAAAAAATTTGGATCATAAAGGAACATGAGGCCATAATATTCAAAAATTGGAATCTAGGATCGTGCTTGAAGGAAGCAATCTACATTTAAAAATCTGGACATCCAAAATCCATGGAGAATTGGTTTCCTCCCATGGAGGTCTTACTAAAATTAAACTTTGATGATGATTTTAAGGGAAATCTAGGACCAACAGGGGAAGGGGGACTTTTTAGAAACCATGAGGGAGAGAGTCAAGATATATTCATCTCAAACCTAGTCAATAGTTCGAACAATAGACCAGAATTGGATGGCCTCCTCAGGGGGCTATGGATTTCTCAGGAGAAAGGCTATGGGTCCCTAGTGGTAGAGGGAGATTCCAAATTATTGATCACAGCTTTGAAAATAATTTTAAATTCCACTCTTTGAGACAAAATATCAAAGAATTGGCGTCTCTTATATTTCCTCTCAAAGATTGCGAGGTTGGCCACGTTAATCCCGGTAATTTTCCCTAAACATTTTCGATGTAAGTCTAATGATTTGGCAGACTACATGGCCAATGCAAGGGTATCCAAGCCCAGTAAACACAACATATGGATGGTAGGGGGTCCATTTCCATAGAATCTCTAGGAGCAAGTAGATTGACTAAGATAGTTGGACTTGGAATTCTTGGATGGGGTGTATGCTGGTAGAACATACCTATCCCATGTGGCCAGAGAGGAGATCGACACGAAAAAGGTTGAAAAGTGTTTATATGAAATCATGAAAGGGTAGGTGGCAAGTATGTCGCTTTTTCTTGACATCCATCCAGTTTGATTGACGTGATGTGGGGAAGGGGGTACAGATACAAGGGAATTATGGAAGAGCATGAAAATAGCAGGGGAGAAATGAGTGTCTCTACTCTGCATTCATTCCTGCTAGTGCCAAAGTATCTCAAAGGGAAGTGGAGCCATCATGGTAGTGATGGCTCCAATGTGAAGTTTGGTAATGTTCATGTTTCTATGATGGCACACTCACTTAGTAGTAGAAGCAGAGAGATAGATTATAAGGGTGATGTAGAAGGTTATGGGGATGTTAGGTCATTTCTATGAGTTTGGTAAAAAACCTCTACTCTTAGTTATTCAATGGGGGTTCAATTTTTTTGGTGGTAAGGTTCAGGACATGGATTGCTCGGGGAACAGAAAAGGAAAATTCCACAGGGGAGGGAGGAATAATAAAGAGGCCTCTATCTCTTAGGGCTCAATGAACTCCACTCAAGATACAAGGGATGCTTGGGTATCTGAGAATAGGTTTTTTTAGTTTTTCTTGGATGAGGATAAAAATGAGGTTGAGGAGATAGAGGATTAAGTTTTCAATCATAGGAGGGAGATTCCTAAAAAAGAAGTTTTGGATGAAGTAGAAGACCAGGTTGAAGACCCATTCTACACCAGAACGAGGGAAACCAAATACTCCAGGCTTGTGGAAACTCATTGGTTGGTGAAGGATATTTTCAGACAGGCCCTACATATGACAAGGAGAGAGGAAGTAGACTTGTTCCATGCCATACACATCCTTGAGGTAAATTTCAAATTTTTTTGTCGGTCTCAACATGGTATCCATTTTAGGGTCACCTCACTACCTCAGAAGAAAGATAGGAAGGAATGAAACACCATGACGCAAATCTCCTAAGGATTGATCAACTTCCCCATCGACATGGATGAGGTTCATAAGGAGGTTTTTATGTCTGCATGTGAAAGGTTTATATCACCAAGCAATGCCCATCCATTGAAGAAATATCAAGGTTGACCAGTCTTTGCTCATGTTTGACTCATAATATTTTTATAGTCCTTTTTGTTTAAACCGGTTGATAGCCTGGATCATAGGAGCCATACAATGCTACTTAGTTTAGGTTTTGTTATGGCCACAATCCCTAGGATCTATAACTATGATCATATCTCTATTTTGTTTTTATTTTATGATGATGATGACACGATAACACTGTGACTTTGCTAGGGAATCGGGTTTGGTTTCAATCTAAGGCAGACCCCCTTGTACCTATTTGTATCATTTTGTGACTATAATAGATTTTTTTTCTCTTTTTAGATTAAAAAAACATGGACTTGACATGTGACATTAATAAAATATTTTAATGCTAATTTCATATTAAGCATTGAAATAATTACACAACTCCCTCTAAAGTAGAAGGCTCTCTCTCTCTCTCTCTCTCTCTCTCTCTATATATATATATATATATATATATATATATGTATATATTGATGTGGTTCATGACACCGGATATCAGTGCTTACAATGTCCACAGAAAACCCCCCAAAATCTGCGAGAGAACATAGGGAGGCTGAGTATTTTTGGAATATTGGGGGCTCAACAACAAGAGAATCTTATCAACCCATTTAAGGGCACACCATGTCACTCACAAGAAATTGGATGTGGGTGGGGAGGGTAAAAATCATTCCTCCTATCACCCAAAATACATCCAATAGACATATATATATTTATCTTTGTGTGTGTGTGTGTGTGTGTGTGTGTGTGTGTGTGTGTGTGTGTCTATATATATATATATATATATATTGCAAGGTAGCTAGAGAGGTAGTGGGGGGCTCAGAGGGCCCGTAGTGATAATAGTGGAGGTCATTCATTGTAAGGTGGACTAGGTCCACTTTATTATTAAATAAGACTCACTATGGTAGTTAGATATAATAAATGGGTAATTAGATATAATAAATGTAAGAGGACTTCTTAGAAGGTTCTACTTCTAGAAGATTCCTCCTCTAGAATGTTTTTAGGTGATGATAGCACTATATAAATGGGTTCAAGAAATGTAATGAGATATGAAGAGAATTATTGTATTTGGAGCTGAAGATCATTAGGAGGAATCCCCCTCAAAGAGGCAAATGAACAGGAGATGATCCCTTCCATAATAAGATCCATTGTATGGTGTTGCCCTACCTCAAGGGTTTTGATATAATAAAGTTGTGGTTTTCTATATGGTTTCATATATCTTGTGTGGTGATTGTATTCAGATATATTTGGATCTATTGTGATATTTTGTATTCAGGAAACAGGTACTTAACAAGTGGTATCAAAGCACTTTCCTTGGCCGACATTGTGGGCAAATATTGTTTATTTTTACAGATTCATTTTCGGAGAAGAAAAAAGAGGGCCGCGACATTCCAGAAATTTTTGGTATATTTCTATGAAAAATTTGTAGAAACAGGTTGTATATCTGAGTTCCTCTCATAAAAACACCCAATTTGAAAAAAAAAATCGTCCAAAACGGAGTCCGAAAGGTCAAGATATTGAAGTTTTAAAATATGCAATTTTCCAGGGGTTTTTTCCGTGGATGGTGACGCGATTTGTTTTTATTTTTGTAGAAACGGGAGGCCGAATTTTCTCAAAAAAATTACATATCTGAGTTCCTCTCACAATTTCTCCCAATTTCAAAAAACAAATCAACTGAAACGGAGTCCGGGAAGTGAAGTTATGAACATTTTAACTTCAACAGTTTTTTATGGTTTTTCAAGAAAAAACCGTGATTTTCTATCGTAACTTATTGGGTGAGTTCATAGGATGCTCAGATGACTATTTTTTCTCAAAACCTGAAATAAATTCTTGAATCATTCAAAGCCCAATTGTTTCACACATTGGATTAAAGATTGGATGCATTTATACATGGCCTCACAGACGACCTCAATGATAGTTTTCGTAGTATTCAAGATTCATTGAATAACATGCAGGAGAGATTTCTTATGGAGGGCCTCAGGGATGAATATAATCAAGAAATATATGCTTGGTATGATTTTGAGGCATATTGTAATGATTGATATATGGATAGTTGTCATTTCTGGGATGACAACCACTTTCATATTTTATTTGATGACTCTACTCCACTTTCTGTAGAGAACATCAATGTCCCACATCAAGAACTAGTTACCAACGTTCAGTGTACATATTCTACAGTGGTATTATTCATTCCAGATTCTGCTATGACCATTTTCCACTATGTGGATGGATCTTCTTATTTGGATCCACATGATAGGTGTCAGTCTTTGGAGCATCATTTGGAGTTGGTTATTGGGTTCCAAAATCTTC
>ML827580.1:55625-68823 GCA_009831015.1 Picea engelmannii | reverse complement strand
GGCTTACAATGGTGGTTGGACTACTTCAACATGGTGGATTTCCTTTCTACATGGGACCTTGGTTCTTCAGTCTTCTTCAGCATTATGGTCCACAATTATCCATGGGACCCTGGTATATGGTTGTACATCAAGCGTTGAGGACAACTCTTTCATAAGGGGGATGGAATGTAAGGTAGCTATAGAGGTAGTAGGGGGGCTCAGAGGGCCCATAGTGATAATAGTGGAGTTCATTCAATGTAAGGTGGACTAGGTCCACTATATTATTAAATAAGGCCCACTATGGTAGTTAGATATAATAAATGGGTAATTAGATATAATAAATGTAAGAGGACTTCTTAGAAGGTTCTACTTCTAGAAGATTCCTCCTCTAGAATGTTCTTAGGTGATGGTAACACTATATAAAGGGGTTCAAGAAATGTAATGAGATATGAAGAGAATTATTGTATTTAGAGCTGAAACTCATTAGGAGGAAGCCCCCAAGTGAACAGGAGAGGATCCCTTCCATAATAGGATCCATTGTATGGTGTTGCCCTACCCTAAGGGTTTGATAGTAATAAAAAAGATTTTGCATATTGTTCTTGTATATCTATTGTGGTGCTTTTGTATTCAGTCTTTGGATATTAACAGAGAGAGAGAGAGAGAGAGAGAGAGAGGTGTTTACTGCTTCATAGTGCAATGTGTAATTCCTTCAATTCTTAATATGGAGTTGACACACACACATATATATAGGACCAACATAGACCCATCTTAACTCTAGATCAAATCCCTCCAGGTGAAAAGTTTTCCTAGGTTTTTTAATCTAAAAAAATGTTTCACTAGAAGGATTTGATTCCTTTTGTGCTCAACATAGAGTTGACATGTGACATGGGGTATATATATATATTATGCATCGAGAGGGATCAAATCCATTGAGGTAGATAAAAAAACTTGACAAAAGGTTTGCACCTTGAGGGATTTGATCGTTCTCAACACATGATAGATATATAGTTAAGACGAATTTACTGTAGAGAAAAGGAAAAAACAAAACATGAATTTATGAAAAATATTTACGAAGTTCAATTTCCACCAATTCTATATCTACCAAAGTGTAATTCCCATCAATTCTTTTAACACAATAAGAATAAAAAATAATTTATTAGGAACACAATTCGTTTTAGTTGAGAGAATAACAGATAGAACATCCTTTAAGGTAGAACATCCTTAAAAAACAAAGATAAGAAAAATATATCTATAATGTAGACAAATAAAAAAGACACTATAAGGGAACCTTATTAGATCGAGTCAACCAAATAAAAACACAAATCAAACCATGTCTAGAATCTAGACAAAAATAGAGGATACATAAAAAAAAATTCTATAAGGAAAGCCAATTAGATAGAAGTTACCAAATGAAAAAACATTAGACAAAGAATAAAATTTCTAAGCCTTTCAATATTGATTATAATAATTTATTCTAACCAAATCATAATTAGAAAAATAAATAAATAATAGTTTAAACAATTTTGAATTTTAATTAATGATGATGAGGATGATGCTTATCATCCATTAGAACTAGTTAAATTAATAATTGATTTATCCTATTGTTTTTATGAGCAAACAAATTGAAGATGAAAATTTTGAGTTTCCTTTAATTTGTGTCGTTTATTAATCTATGAAGCTCAATTTTATTACAAATGTTTTCAAAGCTAAATTGGGGTTTGAAGGCCACCCCAACTTAATTGGCCATTTGTCATTTTTTATTAGACCAAAAAGGGTTGATTGACGACTAAGTCACCAAGGAAAAATAAACTAAGGGTTCCTTGATGGACTAAATAAGAAAATGGTGAGGACATGTTTCTTTAACAACAAGGTGACCAAAACAAGTTGGCAAAGAAACCTTCAATGAGGGAGTCAATTTGGAGTGCACCCAAAGGAATAGGCATGCCTATGAGGTTTTATCGAGTGGAAAAATCATTGGGACATAGGCCATGTTCAAAGAACTATAAATCAAACAAAAGTTAGGAAGTAACACACACACACACACACACAAGGCATGGTTACCTTGTTTAACATTGTCGATTTCTGGTCCTTCGAACATGGCCTATTTACCAATGTTTTGGGCACTTAAGAAAACCTCATGGGCACACACACACACACACACACACACACACACACATATGAGGAACTTGTGGATCACTTGGAGGAATTTGCTTGGGAATTCATATGCATTCACTTGGAGTAAAATTATTAGCATCATTAAGTTATTCTCCGAAGAGAAAGAATTTGGATGTATAAAAATGAAGAGACTTGGAGTCATCTAAGTATTGGGAATAATGCAAAATTCCTAATTGCCAATAAACCTCAACAATAGCCTACACTTTTCTTAACTAACTTGGACAAGTTTTTGGAAGGCCGTGACACTACAACAAAGAAATGGAATGACAAGAAAAAGACTTAGGTGTGAAAATATTGTATGTTGACAGAAGAAACAATGACTTGGTCTTGATGTGGAGGAAAAGGATGGGTGACTGCCTGAATGACTTTGCCAAGTTCATTTCAACCTTCATGGTTATTTTTAAGATATAACACTTTGTGCACTGTGAGCACTAATTTAGTAAGGCTAACCTTAGTTTCTTTCTTCTATAACTCTTAAAATTTGTTAATACTATTGAGGTGGGTTTTAACCCATATTTGGGTTACAACTATAAAACTATTGTTGTGCTTTGGTTGAGTTTGGTTATCTTTCTTTGGGTAGTTGTTATATGGCAAAGATCGAAGACAAGCAATCCTTAGAATACTAGTGGAAAAGTAAACAATTAATGAAAGGTGTGTCTAAGAATTGATTATAGAGTGTGGCCAAAGCATTTCTTGATTATGTATAGTTCGATAGAATGCAATAATTACTAACCTACATAGGTGGGTGCTACTTGTTAGATGTTTCATAGTTGGTATCAAATAATTTCACCATTCAAAGGATTAGGGTTTCTATGAAAAATAAAATTATAGTCTAAAGAGGTTCAAGTGAAACATATGGAAAGCAATCCCATCAAGAAGGCAATGGTCCCACAAATTGGTTACATCACCAACATAATAAAGTTTCATATCATTAAATGGTTTCCATACAATATGATATGAAATATGAGGAACCTATGCAACATGATCAAAGAGTTGGATACTAGGGTGGGTTTAGTTGTAGGGGAATGGGAATTTTCTAGAATGTCATTGAAAATGGTGGTAATTTTCAACCCCCATGCATGTCAAGATAAAAGAGGCAGAGACACGTTTTTGTCAAAGGGATTCCAAGAAATGTGGAAAAGTCTTATGGGATATGGAAAAATTCCTTGAACAAATGGATGGTGTGTCTGACGAGGCCAAATTGAATGAAACTATGATGTACCTCATAGTAAATTCCAAAATTTGGTGGGAAATATTGGTGGGAGACATTTCATTTGGAAGAATGACCAAGTGGGTGGAATTTTTGTAAGACTAGAAGTAAGAACACTAAAAGCAATTAAGGAGAACTTATTACCTAGAAACAAGTTATGTATTCCAAGAAACCAAATGATGACCTAGAAGCAAACAATTCACATGAAATATTGCATCAAGGAATTCTTGGTACTCATGTTGGAGGTAAATGATATGTTGAGTGAAGAATGATTATAAAAAATTATGATGGGTCTTCATTCTTGTGTGCAATATGAAATATGAAGGAAAAATTTGCAATCCATATAAGGAACTACAACAACAATGAACCAATTTCTAGAGTTTAAATTTAGGTCAAGTAAGATAGTGGGAAATGGATATACCTCACCAAGAAAAAAATAAATAAACTTTTAAGAAAGGAGGAAGCTATAAGAAAAGGAGGATGGAACTATAAATATTGGCAAGTGCCAAGGAAGTTAAAACAAAAGAAAAAATTAGTACAAGGAAGACCAAGGAAAGAACTGTAATGTAATTTGTTTCATTTTTCAAAAGAATCACTATGAAAAACACTTCCAAATGAAAAAAAAAATGTGTCATCCATCTATAAAGGGTCATAAGGTGGTGAGTTTCCATCCATGAGAATGACACAACACTTGAATGTAGTTTGCAGTGAACATACCTTGAAATGGAAATTATTTATTCACCCACTATATTATATGAAAATGATCATGAGTGGAAGACCAATGGTAGTCATGGTTAACATAAGGGATACTCATAATTTCATGAATATTGAGAAGGTGTGTGAGATGGGGCTATGCTAGGGACATGGATAAAAATAATGTTAATATTGTGAAGACAACTCTCTCCCTCTCTCTCTCTCTCTCCCTCTCCCTCTCACTTTGTCCCTCCCTCCATATGTCTCTCTCTCCCCTTCCCTTCTCTTTATTTATCTCTCAACCTTATTCCCTCTCTCTCCCTCTATATCTTTCCCACTCTCCCTAAATCATCCCCCGTCTCTCTCTCTTTCTCTCTCTCCCTATCTCTCTCTCTCTCTAACTTTCTCCCTCTCCCTCTCCTTCTCTCAATCTCACTCCCTATACCCTTCCCCCACCTCTCTCTCTCTCTCCCTTCTCTCTCTCCCTCTCTCCCCCCCACCACACACCCTCTCTCTCTCTCTCTCTTGTTGGAATATTCACTGATATTTAGAGGGGGGTGAATAAGTATTAAACACTTTTAACCATTTTAATCACAACATCTAAACATTACATCATCAATAATTCAATTCACTTATGATTGCATTTAACATATCATAAAAATATAACCACAAATTCACAATACACAATAATTTTACGTGGAAACCCAAATGGGATAAAACCATAGAACACTTTGTATATATATCTTCAGTATTAAATTCATAGGAAACACCAACTTCCAAGATTCTCCAGCACTAATGGAAATGAGGCTCCAATCCCCTATTTAGAAGCTCCAACTTGAAGGAAGCTACAACTCCCTATATTCTCTATCTCCAACTGGAAGGAGGTTCCAACTTAAAGGAAGATGCAACTACCTATATTCTCTATCACCAACTAGAAGGAGGCTCCAAAACCCTAGTTTATAGGCTCCAACATGAAGGAAGCTAAAATTCCTAGTATTCTCTGTTTTCAACCAAAAGGAGGCTACAACCCGCTTTCCCTTTCCCCTTCCTTCCTCCCTGAAATATAAATGGAGTCTCAACATGTCACTGAAATTGGAATTGATAATCAACCTGTCACTTTCACTATCATTGATAATTAACTTGTCATTGATAATCAATCAGTCACTGATATTGATAGTCAACCTATAACTAATAATAAACCTATCACTGATACTCATATATCACCATCATAAAAACTAGCCCCACTATAATTGATATACCATCATCGTCAAAATTGGATACACCATAACTGATACATCAACATCAAAAACTAGATCCACAACAATTGATATATCATCATCATCAAAATTGGATACATCATAACTGATACATCAACATCATCAAAACTAGATCAACATCATCAAGCTAGGTCCACTTAGAAATTGGTTCCACATAAATATCCTAGGTCCACATTGATGCACATATAAACCCCAACATCACTTCTTAAATTTATGTCGAACACATGTTTAAGACTAGTTTATGGATTATTCACAAACCCTGACTTCCAAAAAGTATAAATATGTACCTATAATGAATCAAGTTCTGAAACTTGTACCCAATATTATTCGATATATTCTCTATAATTCCTCCAAGTTTCGCTCGAATCGTCACTGAAAAGGAGATATAGAAAATATGGAAGACCTTCCTAAATTATGTCCTATTATGGAGAGAAAACTTATACAACATTCCACGTGCTCAATATTTGATATCTAATTCTTAAAATGATATAAAAAAAACTATATAATGTACTTTCCAATTCAATTGGTCTCACATAATTTGTATCTTCAATGAAAAAGTTATGATTATTTTACCTGGAACAATTGTTTGAGACTAGCTATAGGACTAGTCAAAAACCTTATCTTCCACAGAGTGTATCTCCAAAATTGATATGACCTATAAGTTGAAATCTGTACCATAGGTACCTTGATATGTCTTCTCAACAACATCTATGTTTCATTATCTGAATCATTCTAGAAAAAAATTATAGTGAAAATGGAAAGATGACCTTTAAGGAACATACCTTAGAACACATTATCATAAGACTTCATCTTCGTTATAATTTCACCCTTCTTCACTTCATCTTCCCTATGAAATTCACTTCCAAGCTTGTCCCAAGAGATCACAAGATTGAATAATGAAAATGATAGGTTCTTAATGTGTATTTATACTTTTCCAAGTACCTCATTTACTTGAATTTATGGCCCACTTGTAACTTCTTTGACCATACTTCAGGGATTTCATATTTAGGATGGAATAACTTCTCAATGATGAGGAACCATGTGTTGATTCCAAAATCGTCAAGGTTCTATAAACGACAGTTTGAATCCTGCCTAGCTAGGAAAAAATAGGAGGGATTCTAACCTTAATTTATATCCTCAAATAAACATCGTTAGATTTCTAACTCGTTCTAAGATAAGAAATCTAAGAATGATATTCCTTTAATGATTTTATAATATTCAATTTTTCTGGATTTTGAGTTAATAAAGAAAAAAAAAATAGACAAGGTTAGCAAAACTAATGAGAAAAAGTTGTGTTAATGGATTTACAAATAATTGAGAATTTGTAGTTGCTAATGAAAGATTAATTCAGTAAAAATAACTAGAAATTACAATATATGCTAAGAGATTATTTACTTAAACCATCCAACTAAGTTATCTATGAATAACTTTGCAATTAGTTGTTGTGTTATAACTCGCATAATAAGATAAATGAAAAAATAATAGTACAATTTTTATTAGTGAAATAATTACAAAGTTGTTCACCTGGAATTAAAGGTTGTAAGTATAAAAATACTGATAATTGTTAGCAGATAACAAATTAGTCAATGATGAGGATGAGTTAGTATATATTTAATGTTACAAATTATTACAAATTAAGTTAAAGAAAAATGGAGCATGAAAAACCTAACTAGGTTAGAAAGAAAATTAGTTCAAGTAAAATTAAATGTTAAAAGAAAACTAAACTAGGTTTAAAAAATATAAACTACAATATTTACAAGAGAATAAAATAACAAAATTAATTTAAAAGGAAACAAAATTGCCAAGATTTTTTAAGACAAGCGTAGGTAAGTGTTTATTGTTTTTTTATTTTTCTTGCAAAGGTTATGTTACATAACTAAAGATTAACAAAAAAAAAATGAAAGAGGATGTATATTTCTTGAAAAGAAAGAAAAAACAATAATTGTAGAGCCTCCAATATAGTCTTTATTCAAATAAATATTGCATAATAATCCCACAAACTTTCTGAGGCCTTCAAATTCCTGCCATATATTGGACACTGAATGGGCTCAAACTAAACCTAGGTGGACTCCAACATGCTAAGAAATCCAAACAACATAAAGAATAAAGAAAGAGATGGACATTTCTGAGGCAATGATGGTTACAACAAGGAATAATCTTCATAATATCAAACTGATCAGTACCGATATAAACGAAAACCCAAAATACAACAGGACACTGATGCACAATTACCTCAATGAAGCCATAGTCTCTATTTTCCCTCCTCCTTGTTGTTGTCTGTAATACAATCCATGATCAACAACCTCATTAAGTCCCTATTGGAAACATAGAGTATGAATGATGAACAAAGAAAAACCTAACTTCCTCTTTTCATACCTCTCTCAAACCTTTCCTCCTTTTTAAATTTTCCACTCCCTTTTTTCTGGATGATCAATACTTTTATATCATATGTTGGGCAGTTTGAGTAGATATGATCGTTTTAGTTTAACGAACATGAGGCATTGGTTTGGTGTTTTCCTCGTTTAATTTGAGAATCTCTCTATCCATTCTTATGTACGTGTCAGTTTTTCAACTTATTATATCCGACCTCTCTTTTATATCTTAATGTGTTTCTTGAATGTCTCTTTTATAAGATTTGGTAATTCTTCTTGTCAATCGAAAATATTTTCATTTTGTTTTTTCATCGCCTATAGGAAGATTTTGAGCTCTATTGTTTGTAATTGGGCATTTGTATAAAATTATGACATGGAAAGGATTTGTAAAACACCAATGAAAAATGATAAAATAAGGGGGAATGTGGTCCTTGGCATTGGGTTGGCACTTAAAAAAATGTATTGAGGTTTCAAAAGCCACAAAAAATGTATTTGAGATTCTTCCCCAATAATCCAAGCGAGTTGGTGCACATTTACAACAAGGAGGATATTCATTTATGAACCCCACCATCTAGCCAATAGTGCATAAGTCACTTATTTAAAATGTTGATACAATTCCTTGTCATTTGGATCATGATAATGATGCTTTAGATTGATCGGAAACTACGTTATATTCTTTGATAAATAAGGATTGAAGAATTTATAGACCATTCCTTGAGTTACAAATGACTCCACTGACAAGAATTCCATTGGTTTGGTGAAAAAGAAGACCATCCTCATCCAATTTTAGCCTACCATACTTGAAAGTTCATACTTTTGTTTGTGCGACCAACAATGTTTTCATATGTTGTACTAGGAATTGAAAACAATGTCTTCAAGGGCTTTCCATGGTACATAAATACGCAAACCAAGATAATTGAAGGTCGTTGACATCATCTTCAATACAACAATGGACTAATTTCATCGAATGCTCAACAAGTTAAAGGAAATGTACCTTTGTTATTCACTCTTGTATCGCTCGTATCATTGTACAAATTTATTTCATAAGGTATTAAAATAAGAAAAATGGTACAAATTTATTTCATAAGGTATTAAATATGAAACCTGGCCTGGCCTTGCTTAACATATAGTGGCAGAGTTATATAAAAAGATAATTCAAGGTTATCTATTTTGGAAGACAAGTTTATCATGTGGAAACATACTTGCCAAACATATTAAGATGTAGTAACGTGTTTTTTCTTTTTCTTTTTGCATGAAATAATATTAAATTCATAACCAAAAAAGGTAACTTGGTATTACCTTTATGTCATAATTAAATATTACAGAGAGATGTGAGGTATATTTTTGGAAAAGAGGCTCATGCAAATGTGAAGAAGTAATATGATATTTTTATGACATGAACTCTAGATCATTGGTTTACTTTCTCTTTATTAAAACAAAAGCCACATTAATTAAGCGATGCATAGGATAACATAGGGTGATGAGAATAGGTTGAAAATATTTGAGGTCAATATGCCACTTATAAGTGAAAACGGGTATATGAGAAATGGGAAATGGGGGGCAAATTTCCTATAGTTCCATAGCCTCAACAACTTTACCAAGTACTATATCATGCTTTCCAAATTCTCGTAGTAAACCTGTGTCTATCTAAGACTATGTAATATATAAAACTTCAAAACTGACAAATGACCATCATTGTTTATCCATAGAAAACACTAATCATAATTAGCAAAACATTCTTTAATGGCAGAAAACTTGAAGATATCATCGAGTCATTTAGTGTCAGACTAGATGGTGAACTTTTAAAAGTATGGTAGCAGCTTGGTGAGAGTGTGCAAGATTTTTTGCAAGTACTGAAAATCGAGGCGAATCGTGGCAATGCTTTTTCAGCTAAGTATTTTTGACAAAAAATGTAGTCAGTAATTAATGGAAACAAACATATGCAAATCACTTACAGTGGCATGCAATCTTGAAACAATCAACTTATGATCCTTTGATTCTTTTAAGGAAAGGGGAAGGGTTAGGTAATGATAGGACTGAGGATGACTCAATGCGAGACAAGAAGAGGTCGATTGGGTTAGGTGGACCAGATTATACAATAGGGGGAGACAAGATGGAGACCAAGTGATTCATGGATCGATAATTTTTGGAATAACTCATGGAAAGTGTTAAGTATAAGGGGTTTGATCCTATTGTATAATTAAAAGGGACATAATAAAATTGATACATTTGAAAATGTGAAAAGATTCAAAAACTAAAAACTATCATAGATGTGTGCAGAAAGGTAAACCCTAGGGTAGAACTAAACATCCATGACATGTGTATGAAATATCTCTCTCACGTTGGTGGGGATGGAGAAAAGGGAAAAAAGAAATGGGAAGGATTTAATTGACTCATAAAGAAGAGATGGCTCAGGTTAGCATATGATATATTAGGCTTAGGGTTTCAACCTAACACATAAGGTATCTTGTCCATACATTAACCTATTCACCACCAAAACTTGGTCAACCGGTTAGTCATTATACAATACCTTGTTAAATAACCAACCATCTCCCTATAAAGTCCAGATTTCAAAAGAAAAAATAAATGCATGAAAACCAAAAAGAAGAAATCCAAAACAACAAGAAATGAAATTAGCTAAACAAGACAAAAAAAACTCAAACCATAATATTTATTTATTTATAGGAAAGGAAAAGAAATACTTAATGGCAAGTTGGGTGATGCATGATATAGAGAAATATATCATTTGTTTCTCCTGAGAGATTGATGTCTTGAAATATTTTATTTGAAAAATACTTGGCTTTGTGTGAATAACACTCACCAAATTGCTAACCAACATGCATATTTGGTGAGGTTAAAATTCTTGTTAAAACCCAGTAGAAACAATCATGGTCCTGCAAGGCCTTCCAACCATAGAGATGTTTTTTATGCATTGTCCTCGTATTAGAAACATCAGATGGATGATTGTCCGCTTTCAAGTCAAGGACAAATTGAGTGATATGCATCAGAGTGTTAACGTTTACTATATCATGATCAAGAAATGAATCACCATGCTATAAAGAAGAGTAAAAAGGATTACAATATATAGGAAAACCCTTGAACTCATTCTTTATACCAAAGGAAATGATCCATGTGGAATAAGTTAGTGTATTGATGTCCGATCCCTCTTCCTCTTCTAATTGAAAAAGTAGATTTGTATAAACCCTTCAAAGGTTGGGATTCTTATCATGTTCATGAAAATCATCATAGACAGACTCATAAGAGGAATCCCTAGAATCATAAGGATCTTCAATATCCTGATCTAGGCACTCATTGATGACATTATCAAACAAAAAATTTCATAAGAGGAAAAAACAGATTTGGGCCAGGTTCTCCTTGGGAAGCTTTAGGTAAAAGATAATCGTGAGTTTGAATTTGTTCATGATTTTCAAGAGTAATGGGATTTAGAATGTGATTATCGAGGGAAATTATATGATCATGATCACCCCCATAGTCAAGGTCCTAGTTAGAGAAGGGGAAGGTATAGATTTTAGGATCTAAAATAACATGATGTGTTTGCTCAGAATAAGACTCTTGACAATCCTTGGGTGATAAAGAAGTATGATATCTTGTTTGGGAAATGATGGTATTTAAAGATGGTGAGTCATTTATCACCATGATATGGTCATGATCATCAGGTGAAAATTCAAAGTGATAAGAGATAGGTGGAGGGGGGAATTTTCTGATGAATTCAATAAAAATATTTACCCCTGTCAAATATGTATATTATACTATTCTCCTATACCAATCCATTGTTTTTCATTTGAGGGAACTAGAAAATAAATTGGTAAGATAATGCTCGCCATGAAGCCCAATATAATGGAATCCTTCCTTGGACAACCTAGGGCATTCCCTTTAGGGATCCTTCCTTGGAAAACCTAGAAAGAAAATCCATATAACATGTAGGCATGATCAGGATGTAAGACTCTTAAAAATTTAACCATAGAAATTTAACCGGAGAATAACCCGTGACATCCCCCAAAAAATAAAGTATTTTTGAAATTCAAAATTTATTAGAAAATTATTTTGTTTTTAGTAAATTCAAATTTGGAAAAATTTTGCCATTTATGGCAATTCTAAATTTTGAATTTGATAAATTGTAATTAATTATTATGAATGTTGGGTAGAGACCTGATTTGACCCAACTAACTATTTGACTATGACACTTGTATGTAAACAGAATATTGGTTAATTATTGCAGGAGGACAAATGGAACAACTATGTTAAATTTAGCTGGCCATGACTCCATGAGTGGGGAACAGGTTGGAACTATCTCTGGGATGATTGTTACAAGTGGAAAATCAGGGATTTGGCCATTGGCAACCCCTGAAAATTAGGGGTTTAGAAAGATGCGAAAATTCCCAAGGGAGGGAAAAGACCCAGGAAAAAAGATTGTTTTGATAAATAACATATGTGAGGAGGAACGACGCTGCCTAGTATGATGGGAAAAGGGACTACGAGTTTTTCTTATTGTTATGAACTATACTGATTGAGTGTGAGGAAAGAGAAGTCTACTAAAACTGAAAGACATTGGCTAAGGAGGGGATTCCAAGTTTTCCCTCATGGACTCATGGTCAGGCTAGGGGGTGAATCGGGCAAGTGATTTGGCTACCTTGTTCCACGGTTGGGAGGAACATGGTTGTTCCCTTTGTCTTTTCGCAAACAGGTTCAGATACATCAACCTTCTCCTTCTCTGTAAAAATGATTATGTACATCTGATATATGCACCTGTTGTGTTGAAGTAAAATATCTTGTGGAAAAATCTGTTCGTATGTGGAATTTATAATAGATAATTTAGTTCTGAAATCGTCTCTTCTGTAATTGACCTTTACATGGTATTATCTATGAATTTTGAACAAGTATGTATATATCATAAGTTTAT
Source organism: Picea engelmannii (assembly GCA_009831015.1). Classification (NCBI taxonomy): domain Eukaryota; kingdom Viridiplantae; phylum Streptophyta; class Pinopsida; order Pinales; family Pinaceae; genus Picea; species Picea engelmannii. Next base: position 56,196 of record ML827580.1, on the reverse strand, counting down.
AGGTATCTCTATAATTAAATTTCAGAGACTTCATATTTCATAGCTAAGCTTTCCTTTCTCGGACAACATTGAAGGGAAGAGTTACGAGGTAGTATGGACTCTACTGACCACATATATATATATATATCCGCAGTTGGCACCTTGCGTAGGCATATTTTTTTAAACACAAATCATGTAATTGTAATAGAAAACATACTTATACAGAGATCTAATATACAATTATATAAGCAAACAAATTATTCTTACCAACAATCAACTACACGTGATGAGAAATTAATTACTCAAAATTCTGATCTAACTTAAATCTATGCGAGATTGTTTTCCTATTTAATTCTGAAGGGAAATATGATTGTATTTTATGAATCTTACTTCCTTAGTCATGTTAAGAATTTGCTTCCCGTTTAATACATGTTGTACATATGATTTCTTTTTAGTATTACCTTGGAGATAAAATTGGATATGGCGAACCCTTCATACTCATATTATTATACATACATATATACACGTATGAGAATAATTATGCGAATTGCAGGATTTGATCACAGTAGAATTCTACAGTAAATATATATAT
>ML827580.1:23699-38500 GCA_009831015.1 Picea engelmannii | reverse complement strand
ATATCAAACTGAGCAATATTGATATAAACCATAACCCAAAATACAATAGGACATTAAATGCCCAGTTACCTCCATGAAGCCATAGTATCCATTTTCCCTCCTCCTTGTTGTTATTCTGTAATCCAATCCCTGCTCAACAACCTTATTAAGTCCCTATTGGAAACACATAGTATGAATGATGAACAAAGAAAACCTAACTTTCTCTCTACATACCTCTCTCAAAGTTTTCTTCTTTTTCTAATTTTCCTCTCCCTTTTTCCTGGCTGACCATTGCTTCTTTTATATCATCTATTGGGCGGTTTGAGAAGTTATGATCATTTTAATTTAACGAACATGAGCCATCAATTTGGTGTTTTCCTCATTTAATTTGAGAATCTCGCTACTCATTCTTATGTATGTGTCAATTTTTCAACTTATTATATTTGACCTCTCTTTTATATCTTAAAGTGTTGCTTGAATGTATCTTTTATAAGATTTGGTAATTATTCTTGTATTTCAAAAATATTTTTGGTTTGATTTTTCATCGCCAAAAGGAACATTATGAGATCTATTGATTTCAACTAGGCGTTTGTATAAAATTATGACATGGAAAGGATTTGTAAAACAACAATGATGAATGAATAAATAAGGGGGAATGTATTCCTTGGCATCGGTTTGGCACTTCAAAAGATGTATTAAGGTTTTGGAAGCCACAAAAAATATTTTTGAGCTTCTTCCCCAATAATACAAGCCAGTTGGTGCACATTTGCATCAAGGAGGATATTCATTTACAGGAACCCCACTGTCTAGCCAATAGTGTAGAATTCACTAATTTAAAATGGTGATACAATTCCTTGTCATTCAAATCGTGATAATGATGCTTTAGATTTATCAAAAATTGAGTTATATTCTTTGATAAATCAGGCTTGAATAATTGATATACCATTCCATGAGTTACAAATGACTCCACCGATAGGAATTCCACCAGTTTGGTGCAACTAATGACCATCTTCATCTAATTTTAGCCTACTATACTTGAAAGTTCATACTTGTGTTTGAGCAATCAACGTCGTTTTCATATGTTGTACTAGGAATTGAAAACAATGTCTTCAAGGGCTTTCCATGGCACATAAATACACAGACCAAGGTAACTAAAGGTCGTTGGCATCATCTTCACTACAAAAATCGACTAATTTCACTAGGTACTTAACTAGTTGAAGGAAATGTACCTATGTTATGAAATCTTGTATCACTCATATAAGTGTTGTACAATAGTTATCATATTGATCTAGCTGGGCCCATTTGCAGCACTAAATGGGTGAATATTTCGATCTATTTTCATATCAAGAAAAATGTAGCATTGGCATTCTAATTTATAAAAATTACATATGGAAACAAGTATACAAGGTTGGTTAAAAATAAATTTAACTCGTGTGCTACCTAAAACTGTCCTTTCAATTGGCACCTGGATAGTCTTTGCATGAGTCAAATTGCTAATGAAACCTGAATATCTAATCGCCTAATAAGAATACGTTATCAATGCAAGGAACTTCATTATTTTTTATTGCTACAACTTGATCATACTCAGTACTCTGTTTATATTCTCGGACTTGGAGTAATTCCCATGTTTTCCACTTACTAAATATGTACGAAAGTACATATGAAATAGACATAAGATTGAATCAAATGTGCATGGATATCCTTGTTGATGCTTATGCAAAATTAATGGCACTGTGTTGCTTCATTGTACGAATGGATGGTGCAATGACCAAATCCTTTGACACTTTACTTGTATTTGAATCTAAAACAACGATGTCCTCTTTGCCAAAGAAATGAAATATCATTTGCAATTGAAGTTATTGGAAGTATTTGTTCATGCATTGTGTCAAAGTCATATCTCATGCCCTATCCAGAATCATCCTTTAAAATGGATCTCCTTTACACTATGCAACGATTTCCATTAATAAAACATATATTTTAAGAAAAATAGACATGTGACCATTTGTATGACTTGTATGGCCATGTGGAGATAACAATTCTAAATTCATGTTTACCAATACAAGGATAAAATCTTCTTTTACAAAGATGCACTTGGTACCCACTATCATTGAGATTTACTTTTGACTCTGCATGAGATAACCTAAAAGAAGAAAAATGGTATAAATTTATGTCATAAGTGTTGGGTATGTGCTATATCCTTTGCATGTGTGTGTTTGGGCGCATCAGATATGACAACTGCGTCTGACGATCCCTCCCACCAGTTCTCTTCCATGTGCGTCGGGTGCTTTCCTAGGGGGGTCCTGGGGGGCAGGTATGCCCCCCTCCCTAGTTAGGTTCAATGTTTGGAAACGGGTGGTAGCCCGGGGCCGACGGGATTTAGGGCAGTGCCCCAATTTTTTTTTTTTTTGGGGCGGGTTTTGCTATTTTTAGTGGGTTTTGCTATTTTTAATAGTTTTGTAAATTAATCCTGGATTAAGGGATTAGGGTTTTGGTATCTAAGGAATACCTAAAAACATTGTATATATTGTATGGTGAATGGTGAAATTCAACATAATGAATATAAGAAAGGTTTTCCCGGTTGAGGGTTTCTGGTATAAAATCTCTATGTACTCTGTGTATGAGCCATTGATTAATTTATGGCTTGCTTGAGAATCTATATGCATTGCTTTACTTCGAAGGTTTAAAACTTACAATAAGGTATTAAATATGAAACCTGGCCTTGCTTAACATATAGTGGTAGAGTTATATGAAAATATAATTCAAGGTTATCTATTTTGGGAGACAAGGTTATCATGTGGAAACGTACTTGCGAAACATATTAAGATGTAGTAATATGTTTTTTTTTTCATGAAATAATATTAAATTCATAACCCAAAAAGGTAACTTGGTATTACCTTTATGTCATAATTAAATATTAGAGAGAGAAGTGAGGAATATTTTTGGAAAAGAGGGTCATGCAAATGTGAAGAAGTAATATGATGGTTTTATGACATGAAATTTAGATCATTGGTTTACTGTCTCTTTATTAAAAATAAATCCATGTTAATTAAGTGAGGCATAGGATAACATAGGGTGATGAGAAGAGGTTGAAAATATATGAGGTCAATATGCCACTTATAAGTGAAAATGGTATATTAGAAATGGAAAATGGGGGCCAAATTTGAGATAGTTCCATAGACTCAACAACTTTACCAAGTACCATATCATTCTTTCCAGATGCTCACAGTAAACCAACGTCTATTTGAGACTCTGTAATATATAAAACTTCGAAACAGACCAACGAACATCATTGATTAGCCATAGTAAACACTCAAGATAATTAGTAAAACATTCTTTAATGGAGGAAAACTTGAAGATATCATCAAGCCATTTAGGGTCCAACTAGATGGTGAAATTTTAAAAGAATGGTAGCAACTCGACGAGAGTGCGCAAGATTGTTTTGCAAGTACTAAGAATCGAGGGAATCCTGGCAATGCTTTGTTGGCTAAGTATTGTAGACAAAAAATGTAGTCAACACCATGTGTTGTGCCACCTACGTATACTAAAAAGCGTTCATGTCAATTTTCCTTCATCACTTGTCATGTATTTACTAAGTTGACATCAATGATATAATCATTAAAAAATTTTCTCTTGACAATATAACTCCTCTTGATGGTTTATCTCCCTCTGTTTTATTGTACCTCTCATATCTTGCCTTCCTATGATTGGATAGTTCCACCTATCAATATGCTTATTTTATGTATCATATTTTTTATTGAACATTCCTCTTGATGATAATTCCAACAAGTCTTTCTATAATTCCTCTTGATAGCATGCTTTCATCCATTGTCATGTATCTTCTCTGGTTGATGTCAAGTATTGTCTTCTATACCTGCCAAATATATCATGAATTCATTTCTATCCATATGTCACAAAAATGTCCATGACTTTGCTACTCAAGTGTACACAATGCTAACTTATCTGCCACTTCATTATTCTGAGAGTTTCCTTGAATCTGTTGCAAATTATCACTTCATATTCCTTCTTCTCAAGATGAATCAAATATGTCTACTACTTTTTTCTATATTCAAATCAAACTATGCAAGTCTGCATGGGGATGAAAACTGCTCCTTAATCAACCAATTTGTCACAAGACACTCTATACCTTTTCCATCAAACCATTTTGAATATTCTTTCCCAAAATATGAAAACACTTTAGACTGTCTGAAATATAGTTCTCTAGTATGTAACAATTTCTTCTTAGACTCCCCCTCTTCAATATTCACATTTACTAGGAGTCTCCAGGCCAGATGTCTTAGAATAATATATAAGTCTTCTCTATTGCAGGATCATCATTCTAAATTTTGACATCTTCCTCTTTCTCTATAAATTCATTATGATTTCACATTTCTACAAATCCTGTGAGTACGATCTCTAATATATCTTCATTCACCTACTCTTCTTGTTTTTTCTTTCTTCTTCAAACCTTCTTGTACCTAATGTCAGTGTTATCCTTCATAGAAGGGTCCATCATGCTTCTACAATCACGAGTTACGTGTTCATAGTTCTGGAATTTATAACATTCAATATTTTATGGAGTCACATAAACATTTCTCAATGATTTAACATTTCTTCCATAAGCTCTTCAATCTACAACTTTATGTCCAAAGTTATTAGAATTAAAAAAATAACTAGAAATTAAAATTTTATACCTAGGGGTGAATGATCTTTTTTGTGATGTGGTCCTTTGGAATTCATGTCTTAGATGATTGCAATATTCTCTTTTGTTGTTTCCTTCACACCAATTGAATCTTCTTTGATCCCAGAAGGTAGAAGGTCTTCTTGGAGATAGATCTCTTCTGCAGTAGTTCCTCTTTAACTCTTGTTGATCACAATTCATTCCTTTGAAAATGTCTACATAGTTCTTAACCTTATCTTCATTCTTCCTTTCCTGCAACCTGGAACACTTCTCTTCAACTTCCATTGCTACCTATGTGGAAATTCCAATCTCTTAGACGTTTTTGCAGGGATTAGTATTTGCATATTATTTGCATGAGGCCTCACCAATGTATCCAACACATGTTTTATCAAATGTTGAATTTTAACAACTGAGAATGTCTTCTAGTGCTTAATGGCTCTTCAAGTTCTTGTTGAGATTATAAATTTCAAACTTTAATGATATGACTTCTTCCTCAATCTTCTCAGAATCTTCTTCTTTCTTCATCATCTGGATCTTCATTAGTGCTTCCATTATGTTTTCTTCTTCAACTTAGGTTTTCAATGAGATGATTTCTTCTTCTAATCTTCTTTCTTGTTAACTAAATTTTGTTTCAATCTTGTTTAAGTCCTGATATATTTCCTTGAGATGACTTGTCAAAATTTCTTCTCTCTACTCTGCTTGCTTTCTTAGTGATACTATTTTGACTTCCAAATATTGCTTTTATTCTAACTAATTTTTTAGTGTTTCTTCAATTACTTTGGATTTTTCCAACTGGGCCTTTAGATTTATAATAATCTGTTGGAATTATTCATAGTTTTCATTCGGATTATGAGAACCCTCCTTTAGTTTAATAAATTATTCCTTGATAGACTTATTTTGTTTCCTTTCTCTTTTTACCTCACTCAAAGCAACGATTAGTTTTACTTCAAGATCTACTTCAATTTCTTCTTCATAATATTCTTCGTCATTTTCAAGTTCATATTGTTCTATCTCGGTATCTTCTTTATCTTGATCAACATGCTCTGGCTCTCTGATAAGAGGATATTCCTTAAATTAGAGATTATGTATCTTATCCCAAATATTTGTCTAATGAACATTTTCCCACTTTAACTTTTACCGAATTGGGTAATCCATCTAGGATGGCATCCATTGTTATTTTTTTGTTCCTTTTTTAATTCCTTCTTGTGAATGTTTAAGACATTATTATAGTTGTTTTCATTTCATTAGATAACAATAGCATAATCCAAGATCATTGAGAAATACACAATCACAAGAGACATAACATTTATCCTGGGAAACCCTCTAGGGGAGGAAAATCCAGCAAAAATTCCTTAATATAAATAGCCAATACAATGCCCAGAGATCTCTTAAAATAATATAGAAAGTCATCTCCCATATATCTGCCACTCTCTCTCCTTCTTCTCTAACAACAGATCTGAAACTTGTCTCTCAATGAGCAAGTGAGTTGTTTTTCTAAGTGAGGCCCTAGCCTCCTTATTTATATTAGACTCGCATGTGTGAAGTGTCTTTTCACTGGCAGGGCCGACTTCTCCAATTGGGTGGTTATAACCACCTTTAATATTTTTGGGGGCCCCTTTAATATCTGTTGGGGCTGACTTCTTATAATGACTATTATAATTATCATTTGACCAATCCGCAAAGGGGGATTTGGTCCTATTACAATAGATGACATGATCAATCCACAATAGGGATTGATCCAATGAATAATATATCAAATAATAATAAGAATACTCTTAGCAGTTATATTATTTCAACACTCCCCCTTAACAAGAAGGGTATTCTTCAGGAGCATCATGTGAGAGAGAGAGGACAACATCATCAACAACATCAGGTGGGTGAGAGGAAAACATCATCAATATCATATTGGAACAATGATTGGCGTATCTATAAATCATCGAAAGTTTTCTTCATCGGTAGCATCATCATTCTCAAAGGAATGCCATCATCATCTGCATCAATATGTATTAGTATAAAAACTGATACATCATCATCATCACAGCACAAGGTTGGCTCATCATAATACAAGACTGGCTTTACGTCACCACTATCAAGATGGAAGCTCAGTACTTGTCTCATCTCAATGTCTTTCTTTACATCACAACACTCAGGCTGGAAGCAAGATACTAGATTGGCTTTACGTCACAACTATCAAGCTGGAAGAATAGTACTAGTCTCATCTCATCATCTTGCTTTATTTCACAACACTCAAGCTGGAAGCAAGATACTCATCCTACTTTACGTCACAACCATTAGGTCGGAAGCAGGATACTAGACTGGCTTTACATCATAGCTATCCAGCTGGAATCTCAGTGCTAGTCTCATCATATCATCTTTCTTTACATCACAACCATCAGGTCGGAAGCAAGGTACACATCCTGCTTTACGTCATAACCATCAGGTCGGAAGCAGGGAACTAGAATTGCTTTATGTCGTAGCTATACAGCCGGAAGCATAGTACTAGTCACACATAATATTTCTTTACATCACAACAATCAGGTCGGAAGAAAGGTACTTGTCCTGCTTTACATCACAACCATCAGATTGGAAGAGGGATACTAGACTGGCTTTACATCACAACTATCCAGTTGAAAGCATAGTACTAGTCATATCACATCATCTTGCTTTACGTCGCAACCATCAGGTTGGAAGCAAGAGATGTCTCATCACAACATCTACTCCCCCTTTCGAGGAGGGTCCTTTCAGACTATACCAAGCTTATCTTGAAAGTACTCAAAATTTATACAAGACAGTGGCTTGGTCAACACGTCAGCAACATGTTCATTCGTGTTAATGTACTCGAGCTTTAAGGCTCCTCTATGCACCATGTCACGGATGTAATGATAACGTATATATATGTGCTTCGACCTGTCGTGGAATACAGGATTCTCTATCATCTTTAGGCAGCTCTGGTTGTTACATAGAATCAAGATTTCTCTCATCTCTAAGTCAAATAAGCAGTTCAACAATTTTCGAAGCCATATAGCTTCGCAACTGGTAGAACATGCAACAATGTATTCTTCTTCCGCTATGCTGAGAGCAATACTAGATTGCTTCTTACTCTACCACGAGATCATAGCTGATCCCAAACTAAAACAACATCCTGAAGTGCTTTTCCTATCAGAAACACTTCCTGCCCAATCTGCATCAGTATATCCACTCAATGTGAAATCATGATCTCCATCATAGCTGAGACCATAATATATTGTACCTTTAAGGTACCTCATCACATGTTTTGCAACCACTAGGTGAACACGTCTGGGTTCTACCAGAAACCGACTCAAGATGTTCATGTAAAAAAAAATGTCTGGTCTGGTGTTCATCAGGTACATCATCGATCCAATAATCTGTCTATACAGTGTGGCATCAATCAACTCTAACGAAGTATCGACCAATAGCTTCAGCTTCACTTCCATGGGTATATTCATGGGCTTGCATTCCAACATGTCGAATCTCTTCAAGATTTCAACTGTATACTTCCCTTGGTTAAGGAATATCCTCTTAGGATTTTGCCATACCTCAAGACCTAAGAAATAATGCATTAGGCCAAGGTGTTTCATTTCAAATTCCGAGGAAAGTCTCTTTTTACATTCAATGATGAGCATTTCTTCTCCATTTAAGAATAAGTCATCCACATATAGCAGTAATATTACTGGCTCATTGTTCATGATTTTGAAGTAGAGGTTAGAGTCTGCTTTACTCTTGGTAAAGCCTAAGCTTGTCAAGAAACTGTATATATGGCCATACCAAGCTCTAGGAGCTTGCTTCAATCCGTATAAGGCTTTCTTCAATCTGCAGACATGATACTTCCTGTCTTCAACCTCAAATCCTTAAGGTTTCTCTATATACACTTCCTCTTCGATGACACCATTTAGGAAAGATGTCTTCACATCCATCTGGTGCAACTTCCACTTCATTTTAGCTACAAGAGATATGATGGTTCTGATCAAAGTGTATTTGTCCACAGGAGCGAATGTCTCTTCATAGTCAATGCCTTCCTTCTGGGAAAATCCATGAGTGACAAATCTTGCTTTATAGTTCTCAATACTTCCATCAACAACATGTTTTATTTTGAAGAGACATCTAGAGGATACCACATCTTTATTCTTCAGTCTAGGAACTATTTCCCATACTTCATTCTTCATTATGGATTGGTATTCCTCTGTCATGGCATCTGCCCATTCTTTCCTATGAATGGATTCTTCAAAGCAGGTAGGTTCCTCTTCTAGGAGATCACACATCAAAGCCGTATAACTGGAGAATGGATTTGGTCTTTTCACCTGTCTCGTAATTCCTTGGGGAACACTGTACTTCTCTCCATCTTGAATAAGCTCTCTAGCCCAAGATAGCTTTATTTTATGGAGGATCGTCATCTGAGGAGGTTCTTGCACTTCTACTATATCATGGTCTTCTAGAAGTTCCTCATTAGGGGAAGTTACGACTTCCCTCACTGGTTCTGTAGCTTTGGGAACCTCCCTCATTGAAGTACTGGGGATTACAGGTTGCTCTTCATATATTTCTTCAAGATGGCATAGTTTATATTTCTTGAGCACTACATATTCATCAAAGGTCACATCCCTGCTGATCTTAATGTGATGTTGACCTGGTATATATATTTTGAAGGCCTTGGAGACCTCATAGTATCCCACAAATATTCCTTTCTTTCCTGAAGGGTCCACCTTGTTTCTCTTTTCTTTAGGTATATGAATAAACACTGGACAACCAAATATTTTGAGATGTCTTACCTCTGGCTTCTTTCCGGTGAACATCTCTTTCAGTTTCTTGAGCCAAAGTGCACTATGGGACAATCGGTTCTTCACATATACAATTGCCATTGCTTCTTCTGCCCATAAGCACATAGGAATATCTTGATCATGGATCATAGTATTCACAGCTTCCAGGTTCTGTTCTTTCATTCAACTACACTGTTTTGTTGGGGATTATAGAGAGTAGTGAGTTCCCTCTTCATCCCAACATCTTTGCAGAAGTTCAAAAGTTCTTTTGAGGTATATTATCCTCCATTATCTGACTTGAGTATCTTAATCTTCCTTTCAGAAAGGTTCTCTATCAAGGCTTTCAATTCCTTGAACTTGTTGAACACTTCATATTTAGATTTCAAGAAATATATCCAGGTTTACGAGAGTAATCATCAATGAATGACACATAATATACATACCTGCTAATGGAAGATGATGGCATTGGGCCACATACGTCTGAATGAATGAGTTCTAAGACTCCTTATGTCTTGTTGTCCCTCTTCAAAAACGGGTTCTTGATGTTCTTCCCTTGTGCACATCCATTGTATATGCCTTTATGGTCACCTTTGAGTTCTAGTAAACCTGTGATTGCTTTGCATATGTATGGAAATGCCTTGTAGTTGATGTGGGCTAACCTTCTATGCCAAAGTTCACATGAGTTTTCAATGGCGTGGGTCATGGCAGCCTCTGAGTGACCCTTTAGTTTATACAAGCCATTTTCTTCACTTCCAATGATGACTGCTTCATTTAAGGTTTCTCCTTTAGCCCACATAAGAACTTATCCATCTATAAAGGAAACTCTAAAGCCTTTCTTTTCTAAATCTGAAATGGAGAGTAGGTTCTTCTTCAAGCCTGGTACATATAGTATGTCCTTCATTTTTAGTGAATTCCCTGAATTCAGTTTATGGTTTGATTCTCCCACTCCCTTGATGGGATATTGGTAATCATCTCCAAGTGTCACTTTCTGAGAAAACTTCTTTTCTTAGATACAAGAGAGAATGTTTCTTTGTCCAATCATGTTCTTGGATGCACCACTATCAATTAGCCAAGTGTCCTCTCCGGGTGTTACAGATCATGAGAGGGCCGAGATCACCATGGTCTTTGATCTGCTCTCTTATCAGTTTTGCGGGTGGCTCTTCATGTTTGATTACATGGGAATGGAGCCTCTTGTGTTTTCTCTTGTATTCTTCTCGTCTGGCTGGACAAAACTTCACAATGTGTCCCATATTGTCACAATGATAGCATTGTACAGATGAGTAGTCCCTTTCCTTTTGTTGTTCTTTCTTCTAAAATCTCCTTAGATGAGATTCTTTATGATTGAATTTGTTTGACTGTTGAGGATGTTTATGAGTATCCTTTTGGAAGTAGGTTTTATTTCTTCCTCCTTTGGTGTGAGTAGCTAGGTCTTGATCATCATCTCTTGTTAGTAACGCTTCATGATTCGCTACTTTTGTTTCTTCTTGGATGCATTCTTCCCATAGACTATCAAACTTCAGTTTCTCCATTCTGGAACATATCGTTTGGATGAATGCATACCAAGGTATTGTAAGACCATTTAGGGCCATCATTATGAGTTTTTCTTCATCTATGGTATCTCTAATAGCTTCTAGCTATTGTTTGAATTATGAGATTCTGGAGAAGTATTCATGAATCGTTTCTCCTTTCTACATCCTTGTATTCTTCAGTTGAGTTCTTAGATTCATCTTTTGGTTTATGTTCTTTCCTTCATATAGTCTGGTCAAGGAATCAAACATTTCTTTCGGAGTATTCTTAGATGACACATACGGAATTAGGTGGTCTTTGATTGAATCTGCAATGATTCTTTTGGCCCTGATTGTGTCCTTTTGACTCCTTGCCTTTTCTGCAGCATTGGTGGGTTCCGATACTTCTTCTTTGATGAATATTTCTAGGTAATTCTCTTAAAGAATGAGGCCAATCCTATACTTCCAGGCACGAAAGTTTTCCACTCCTTCTATCTTGTCAACAAGCTTAACGCTTGCCGACATCTTTACTTGGAGCTAGGAAAATGACTGAAAAATGAAAGTGCTCAAAATCAAAATCTAAACTTACCAGGAGGTGCACTTCGCTAAGGCAAGTAGCCTGGTGTGTTTGGATCTGAGAAAATCCAACTTTTTCTCCTTCAAATTTGATCTACGGATTTATGGACTGGTGCTTCTAATACCTCTGGTACTCTGGTACTTCTGGTACACTGGTTTTCTAATACCTCTGGTGCTTTGTGAAACTAGGGTTTCACTTTCTGGGATATCCAGCCATTGAAAAGGTGCGTTGAGAGTGCCAAAGTGATCCTTAGGGGAGGGCACACTTTTCTAGATGGTTTTGGGGCTGAAAAACTTCACCATCAAAAAGCCTTAATTTTCATGTACAACAACAGTGACGTTTTTCACTCTTGTAAAATATGCTTCCTTCAGCTTGGCTCTGATACCATGTGATTGTTTAAGCCATTATTATAGTTGTTTTTATTTCATTAGATAACAATAGCATAATCCAAGATCACTGAGAAATACACAATCACAAGAGACACAAAATTTATCCTGGGAAACCCTCTAGGGGAAGAAAACCCACCAAAACTTTCTTAATATAGATAACCAATACAATGCCAAGAGATATCTTAAAATAATACAGAAAGTCCTCTCCCAGATATGCGCCCTCTCTCTCCTTCTTCTCCAACAGCAGATTCGAAACTTGTCTCTCAATGAGCAAGTGAGTTGTGTGTCTAAGCGAGGCGCTAGCCTCCTTATTTATATTAGACTGGCATGTGTGAAGTGTCTCTTCACTGGCAGGGTTGACTTCTCTAACTGGGTGGTTATAACCACCTTTAATATTTTCTGGGGCCTCTGTAATATCTGCTTGGGTCGACTTCTTATTCTACCTATTATAATTATCATTTGACCAATCCGCAAAAGGGGATTTGGTCCTATTACAATAGCTGACATGATCAATCCACAATGGGATTGATCCAACGAATAATATATCAAATAATAATAAGAACACTCTTAGCAGTTACATTGTTTCAACACTTCTTGGTTGCATTATTTAGAGGTTTCTTTGAAGTGGTGTATCCTGTAATAACTAAGTACCAAACATCATACGCCTATGCGTCTAAAAATAATCTCATCCTTCTATTCCATAAAGCATAGTTCTAACCATCAAACGTTGGCATTCCATTCTATGTTCACTCCATGATCTACCTTTCAGTGGTTAGATTGTTTCCGAAGGGCCTGTTCTGATACCAATTGTTGGAATATTCACCAATATTGAGAGGGGGGATGAATAAGTATAATTTATCACATTTTACCATTTTAATCACAACATTTAAACATTACATCATCAATAAATCCATTCAATTATGATTCCATTTAAAATAACAACAAATGTACAGTACAAACAAATTTTACGTGGAAACTCAATGGGAAAAAACCACAGAATGCTTTGTAATATATATCTTCAATATTACATTCATAGGTGTTACAAGGAAAATCTCTCTATGGCCAGGGGAAAACCACAACAGACAAAATAACACCTAGAAATCAACTCTAATATCAAGTATGCTATATAAATGAAATTCTAACAAGACAAGGCTAGAAGCTTACATCATTTGGACATTTGAAGAATACCACCATTGAGCACATGACCCAAAGATTTACACTTGCAACTTGTCCTCAACAACCAATATAGGAAATCATGTGGTGATGATACAAAATGCAAACAAATAAATTATCATAATCCATTAACATACATGAAAAATATGTGCATGGAAAGTAATTCAAATACTTACAAGATATCAATTGGACGAGAAAATAGTATTTCTACTAAAGTAATCAACATAATTACATAGTTGACAAACTTTTGTAATGGCACATATCAGATCCGAGAAACTAAGTCCCTCCAGTTCGACCTCCACCACTTCAATCCTCCGCAAAGGAAATCTCATATGTAGGAGTCAATGGGGTTCTCCATCAGAAAGTAGGAAAAGATTGGGGGATGAACAAAAGAAGTTCATACTTTCAAGGACAAAGGGATGCAGACTCAATATGAAGTGAAATTTCTCCAGAGTATTTTTTCTCTCAAAGTTGAATTTTTCATTAGGCTTGGATATGGCTCAATTTATAGCCTCCAAATGGAACTTAAGGGTTGATTCAGAGTGTTTCCAGAAGATGGAAGGTCAAGGATCATGGATCACATGACGTGGCATGGAAACCCGATAATTTTTTTAATTTTTGAGCAAAAAACCTGATGTACGTGGGTTGTAGTGGAGCAACTATGTACATTTTTTTTTTTTTACTAGTATGGCACATATATGTACAATAATGTGTATTTTTGGTTTTGGAGAGAACAAAAAGGGGACTTCAAGTCTAGAGAGGGAAATGGAAGGCCATCCAAGAAAGATGCATGGAGTGAGGAAAAATTTGATGTAACAACATGAAGCACCAACTTCTAAGATTCTCCAGCACTAACTTGAAGTAGGTGCCAACCCCCTATTTACAGACTCCAAACTAAAAGAAGAGACAACTCCTTAGATTCTACAACTCTAATTGGAAGGAGACTCCAACACCCTAGTTTACAGGCTCCAACCTAAAGGAAGCTACAACTCTCTGTATTCTCCAACACCATTTGGAAAGACTCTCCAACCCCCTAGTTTATAGGCTCCAACCTAAAGGAAGCTACAACTCCCAGTATTCTCTAGCTCCAACCGGAAGGAGGTTACAACCCCCTTTCCCTTACCCCTTCCTTCCTCTCTAAAATATAAATGTAGACTCAACCTGTCACTGATAATCAACCTATCACTGTTACTGATAATCAACCTATCACTTTCACTGATAGTCAACATGTCAATAATAATCATCCTGTCACTAATATTGATATATCAACATCATAAAAACTATATTCACTACAACTAATAAATCATCATCATCAAAACTGGATACACCATAATTGATACATAATCATCATAAAAATTTAGATCCACCACAACTGATATATCATCATCATTATCGAAATTGGATGCACCATAACTGATACATCAACATCATCCAAACTAGATCAACATCAACTATCTTGGTCCACTTAGAAATTAGGTCCACATAAAGAACCTAGGTCTACATGGGTCGGCATATAAATCCCAACATCACTTCGTAAATTTATCGCAAACACATGTTTGGGACTAGTTTTTGGATTAGTCACAAACTCTAATTTCCAATAAGTATAACTCTCTATCTGTTAAGGTCCTAACCCGCACATAGGTAGATTAATGTATTCGGATGTAATAAAGTTCAATATTAATAAGACCTTTCAATAAAATAGAATAAGGCGGATGTAAGAAGACCTAA
>ML827579.1:64645-86117 GCA_009831015.1 Picea engelmannii | reverse complement strand
GTTAAGGCTAACTCTTCTTACATCACCTAGACCCTCCACTAAATGGCCTTAGCAATCCTATTTTTGGATAAACCAACATAAATGAAAAGGGAGCCACTAAGGTGACAATGGGTAGCCTTATTGAGTGAGTTGTACACAAAGCTAACACCTTGGTGCTTGGGACTTAATTACACAACTTTTGTGGGTGTTTTATTTTGTTGTAACATATCTTTAGTGCTTTATATTTTGGGTGCTTTATTTTGTTATACACAAAGCTAACACCATGAAGTCTTCTCCACCATGTCTTTAGTGCTTTTGTTTCTCATTTTTATCCCCTTGATTTGTTTCTTTATCTCAATAGTGCAGTGATGATCAATGATTTTATGTGTATTGCATTCTCTTTCATCATTTGGTGATTATTTGTGCTTGGGCTATTATCTTAATCACATATTGATGGCAATGCTCAATAGCCTTCTCTAACACTTATGTTGAAGCTGTAGTCTAGTATTTCAGGAAGAGACAACAAACAAAATTCTAAAAATGTCTGTTAGGAAGTTGCTATTTTTACATGAGCTAGAGATGAAAAATTTGCAGGACCTAACACAAAAACTGCAACTATAAGCAAAAGTTCACTCACAGACGTTAATGAGGTCATGAAATGGTAACAAAAACATCCAATTATTTACTGAATAGATATTAAACTAAATTACTGAAACCAAAAGTTTAAGTATTAAAAGTTGACATTCAAGTAATGAGGTCTGCGGATACATTGTTTCTACCTGCCAAAAAGGAGAAAGGACTATTGAGGGGCAAGTCATGGAAGAACACCCACCGGGAATTTTAGGTCATACACGCATAATAAAATAAGCACCTTAAACAGCCACGGGACACACTGAATTTATATAATGCAAAAGACCTGCAATACATTCATATGCACACCTGGAAAGGAAACAAACCAAAATAATATAAAATTGCTCACCAAAAATTCTGAACCAAAACACCTAGAGGTCATCTCTAGCGTCCAATAAAATAAACAATTTGCAGATACAGAACAGATTAAAGCAAACGGTTTTGGAAGGAACTAATAAAATTGCAAGTAATATAAGCGTCTGATCTCATATGCATTACTCAGTACAGGCTAAGAACGGAAACCAAAAACAGTCAAACAACCCAAATACAAATTTTGAACATTAAAGAGAATGAAGAGAGATTACTTTTATGCATTGAAAAGAACGCAAGCATAGAAAGAAAATTCCAAAAGAATCAGAGCGAGAATTGAAGATTTTTGAATTAGAGACATAACATAACAATGGAAATAAAATAAAACATGAACATGATACAGATCTTGAAACACATATCCATACACTTTAAATATACAGATTAATCGATCCAATGTCCAGCTGCTGGTTGGTAAGTGAGTTTGAACTTTGCAAGGGATTGTGTGACTTCTAATAAATCATCACATAGATTATAATACCACAGGCAGGTTGCAGGGGCCCTAGGAACAGGGTATACTGACCACCACCATAAAGGTTTTAGAACTTCAATGCATGTCTCATATATGCGTCCATACTGTATCTCAGGTATGCTAGCAGGAATTTGATGTTCATGACTTTCCTAGAGATAATAATTACAAGATTTATAATGTACAGAAATATTAGGTGAGATTGTGTACAGAATCTGGAATAATTATGACTGGAAGGTTGAGACAAGTCCAATAATAGGAAAACAATTTTAAATCATGCAGCAATGAACCCATGCTTCCACAATGAAGGAGCCAGATACATTTGGGAGCAGCCTTGCGAGGCAGGTGTGCATAATTTGTATCATTAGAATTTTGTTTGATAGCATATGAGCAAAGTTAGAAACCTTCTTTGATCAAGATGTTCAAAAGACTGCAGCTCGTCTTGACAGTGAGGAAAGGAGACAATAGTAAACAGTTAAAAAGATTAACAATAAAACTTACAAACCTGGAGAAAGCAGTGGAAATAATTTGTGAGCCATTATTTGGCTACAGCATTCAAATCACTTGTGAAGGAAATTTACAGGCACAAATGACATCAACTTCCCAACCAATATTAGATGAAGGATTAGTTGCAGACTTGCATTTATGTTTGTATCGTCCTTCAGAAAAAATTTGCCACAGCAGCAACCAGTTCTGTGAACCCTTCTCTGTTCTTGGCAACTTTCCTTCCGACCCTTGTGGAAAAGGGGTTAAACAGCCATCTTCAAATGTTCCAGACTTCCACTTCAAGACCAATTCAGTTGACGCAAACACATACATTGCAAATCACCAAAAAGTCTGGGACGATCAAGAAAGGTATAGTGCTGGGGGTAAGACAGTTGACATCTCTAGTTATGACAGGTTAAGATTTATTTATTAAGCCCAGGTAAAGCAGCTTCACAACAGGGATTTTATGATGTCTTGGAAAACACTAAAACAACATGGTGCAATCTCCCAGGTGCAAAAGCAAAGCCATCATTATGCTTCAACAACCACAAGCAGTCAATGATCAATGTGAAGCTATTTTTTCATCCTAGGTATCGTTTCTTCTAGGGATGGCTTTTCCCTCTTATGTTCTGTTAACCAGACTAAAATCACATCCATGCATGCACAAGTACATACATATAAATACATATCCAAGTCTCTGCCCCTGTGTAGAGGCAGAAACAGAGGTGCAACAAAAGATAAGATTGTTTAAATTACTAATGAATAATTATAAACTAAACTAGCACACACATACCAAATAGTGGATATTATAATATTGTAAAAAACAATCAGCATAAGAGAACAATATTCAAAACAAATATCGCACAAAACTCAACTCTTTAAATAGAAAGTTTCCAATGCCTCAGGTATATAGAGATCTAAAACTTGGAAGATTTAAGACTTGAGTCTTACAATGGAAAATCAAACAACCAACCAGCCCAATATTCGTACAGATACTGCATACAACACTGACCACCTCCAACAGGTCTCAGCTTGCAACAGCCTAGAGCTTAATTGGAAGCCTTCTGACTGCAAGAAACAAACCACAAGGGCTGCAGACACTTCTGCATCCGAAACCACTAGGTAGAAACATCAGAGATAGTCATCACCTGTTCAAGTTGAATAGAAGGTCGAAGGTCCCCTCGGCCATCCATTAAACTCGGGGCCTTTTGTTGCTGCAAGATGGACATTTATAATGCTTAATGTGTTCAGCTCTTGCAGGAGTAATCTTAACACATTTGCCATGGAACCATTTCTCACACATATCACAACAGATCCAAAACTCATCAGAGGCATAATTTTCACCACAAGCTCCACAAAGTGTGTCACCATGCTCATCGTCTTCCTCTTCATCCAACGTATCATCCTCATCTTTAGGTGGTGGTAACTTTGATGACTTTGTTTGAGATTCAGATAATCGTGGCTGAACAGAAAAATGTTGTTTTTGCTTGAATAAGCAACTCATGACAAAGAGAGAACATAAATTACAAATCACCAGCAAAAGAACAAGAAAGCATAGAGTACCATTCACATCTCAAGGATAACTAAATCTAAATTGAACAATTAATCTTGACAGCCTGCTCACAAATTTACCATTATGTGTTTTATTTATATTTTGTTTAAGAGAGGGCAACCCTGTGATCAACAAATTCCCCACCTTTATACCAGACTTGTTCTTGCTGCTACTGTTGTTGGTCACAGTAGATTTTTCCTTTGATTGCTTTTTTGCAGCTCCAGTAACAACCTCAAAAATAGTTGGAAGTTCATTGATCATGATAAAAAGTCGTTTCCTGCCATTAGCTCACTTTAGTCAGCTCAAAGCAAAAAACAAATGGTAAAAAATAAAATGAAGGAAAAGTACTTCTTTATAGAACTCAACAGATTAAACAAACCTCTCAAGGTAGATTGAATATACAACAGATTCCGATATGTAAAAAGTTAAAACTACATCTAATATGACTAGTGCTTGAAAGAAAATGAAAATAACATATTTTACAGTACCTATATGTACTGTTTCCAGCTTGGAAGGAACACCAATATCATGCTCAACAGTGAAAATAATTGAAGTTTAAATGCCCAGTTTTCTGTGGTGTGTTCACACTAGCAAGCAGTGAACAGGGTTGTGTTCACATTAGCAGGTGGAAGAATGCCAGAGAGCAAAGACACTTGACATATGGGCATGCCTTTGAGAGGAGATTCCAAAAGAAACCTAGACCAAAATTACATGCTCGTCCAAAAGCTGGTGGATTTGGTCAATGGTGATCAGAGGTAGTCGGAGAACCACTGTCTTCATGTAATTGACCTTGTCCTCATGTGGTAGGTGTAATTAACCTTATCGGTTAGGTGGAGGTTGTTCAAGATTCCATCCATTCATTGATCTATGTCGTGGCCACATATTTATGGAGTGATGACTAATCACCACTTGGACTAGGGTGGAGAAGCAGCATTAAAAGATACCTTGGCATTTCAGAAAGATATCTGGAATGGAGTTTTGGTTTCTTGCAGCTAGTTGATAAGAGAATAGGCTGGTCCAAGTGCAGCATCCATACTACCTTGGATAATCTGGGCTGAGTTGGTGAGCATACCTTCTTAGGAAAAAATTTCTTGTGTGGTTGGAGATCCAGACTAAGACTAATTCTATTTTGGCTAAAGATTCATGTCTGATGTTCAAATGTTGTTCTAAAGTTTGACAGTGCCATATTTCAGAATATATATCTTCTGTATTTGTTTTACTGTTGCTGATTTTCATGGGTAAACTGGAATCTGCTGTGCTACAAATTGTTGAATCTATTGTTGCAGACCTGGCTGCATTTATTCGGTTGTTTTCAGTAAAGATCAGTCTGTCATTAGGTAATTTCTGGGATCATATATTCACATTCATCACAAATGTCAAAACCTGGTCTAATTAGATAGTATTAGATTGCAGATTTAGTGACAAGCAAAAATCAAACAAGCAGAGTAATTAATTATCCTTGGACAGAAAATTTGGAGACCAAACATTCACCCAAGCCATTCAAGATATTTCCTCCACTCAATTTGGGGAATGATATAGTAAATAAAAAGCAATAATTATCACCTTAATGAAAATTGTGACAAATGTGAGGCATTGAAGATATGCATATTTAAGTTTTTATCAAGTCTTGCAAATATGCTAGTAACATTGAATAGAAACTAAGTAAACTCAGATACAAGACAAAATAATTGTTTTGCAAGTTCTCAATGCACTGCAATTGTGCAGTGATACACCACCCAGACCCTATCAAACAAGATCCTGCTATAAGTTCAATGCACCTCTGATGCATGAGCAGAAAAGTCCTCAACTGGCACCAAGAATTCATTTAGCCAATTGATCAAGCTGCTAAGACTGCTGACCATCCAATCAGCCATTACATTATCCAACGATCAGCATTTCATCGCAGGGCTTGGGCACATCTGGAGACCCAATAGGATTGCAGCCGTTGATTTAAAATTCCACGAACAGCCTGATTTTAATATCAACCATTTTGTTTTGGCAGAGGTCCATCGAGGAGAAGGGCTGTGAGGAAGTTTAAGCCATCCAATCAGACCACCATCCAACAGCCCACACTCCATCAAGGGTTGCTTGTCAAATGTTTTGGCCAACAAATTACCACCATCCGATTTCCCTCCTGCGAACCAATGGCCAACATTTGTTTGGGGTCTTCATCATGCAATGAAGGTGTAAGGCCTAAAATTAGGGCACCACATGATAAATTAACCATGCTTTAAAGTGGGCGTACAAATATTTAAATGATCTTTGATTTGATTCAGGCGGTAGGTAGAATCAGGATGCTTGGCAGATTTTTAGTGCCAAGTTTATTTTTATTAATCAAGACTACTAATGTTTCAAAGCAGGAGCCAGCTTTGGGGGGGGTGATGAATTATTAGAAGCCATTATTATGTTCACTCTCTGGACACACAGAACAGCTCTAACTCAAGAACAAAGAAGAGGAAAGAAGAACATAAACGGAGAATAAGACGAGGACGAGCGATGGGAGAGAAAAGGGAGGAAAATGAGAACAAAGAGAAGGGAAGAAATAGAACAGAAAAGAATGAAGAAGAGAAAAGGAAGAAAAACAAAGGAGAAGAGGAAGTGGAGCAGAGGAAAAGAAGGCAATCCAGCTGTGCAGATTTGAAGAGAAGAGACAGCATAGGCTCAGTTAAGAAGAGCCAATTCCAGCGAGCTTTGCTGGGTAGAATTGGAAAAAGAGGAGAAAATAGAAGGAGAAAACAGAGAAAGAAGAAAGGAGATAACAGAAGATAAGAATTGGGAAAATTCAGAGACTGGTAGAAGAAGTCTGAGCAGCAGAAAGGTAATATGTGTGTGTGTGTGCGTGTGTGTTTAATGTTCTTGAACAGTGTAGGCCCAGCTGAGACTGAGACCAGCAGACCTGTAAATGTTGAGGATATGAGAACGCATTGTGGCACTGTAAATTATTAAGCCAGTTTGATGAAGTAAATCCTCTTGTCTGTTTTTTTGATGTTTTAACTTTTAATTGCTCTGTGTTTGATATGATACACTTTAGAGCTGTTGTCTCTGATGATCTGAAAGCCTGTTGGCTCGTGCTTGTGTTGGAGGAGAAAAAAATATGCAGGGGACTGAGGTCCCCTCTGCATTAACACCTCTTAACTGCTACTTCATCATAAAGCTCTTGTAACCTTCTTTGAATCCAATGATTTTTACGAACAAACCAAGTCAAATAAATGTGCGCTGTGAATTAGCCAAGGTTTTATCAATAACCAGCCCCGCTAAGGGTTTTTTCACTGTAATTGAAGTTTGCTAATCATATATTTTCAGCTGTCTCACAAAGAAAAAGACAAGTGTTAATTGCAATTACCTTTAGAGAGTAAAAACCTCCGTAGAACTAAATAAAACAACAGATTCCTATTTAGATTAATCTTTACAATCTATTGAATAGAAGCAAGTTTTGCCGAAATATTCAATCCACTGAAAACAATGCCCCTATCTTTTCTCTTGTTTTCAAAGCCATATATTGTATATTCATTGACAGGCTAGAAAGCAGGTTTCTTTCTTGAAAATCAATGGCCCTCTGGGGTATCAAGAGTTGTATTAACTTACTGTCTGTTTATTTTCAATTTTTTTCATTATTTGTCAATTTGAAAACCACCGAGTCCCACATATCCTTGAGAAACTAAAAATGGCCCTCTCCAGTAATCACTTCTGGGAAGGGCTCGGCCAGTCTTTATTATGTAACATCACCTGAGCCAATATGACTGATTCTGGCAACAGAGAACAAAAGTTTCCAAACAATGCACTGTGTCAGTTACAGACATCTGAGTTAACTGTGGATAGAATAGAGATGTTTCACTTATAGTTGTTTCCAAGACTTTAGCTTCTCTGCGCGTCTATTAGCCTTCATGCCAGTTCCCTAATGATCCTAATTATTCCAAGTTAGAGCACATTTTAGTATTTACACAATTACCTTTGGAGCACACCAGCTAGGAGGCAGGATCCACTTCTATCATCTTGAGATTTTTGCACAATGAAAAAGGATAGAGGGGGTTTGGTACTGATCGATACACACAACCAGGGTATAGAGCTAGCTACTAAAAGGATTGTAAAGCCTGTTCAGAGAAATGCATAAAGTGTTTTTTAGACACAGAATTAGTCCAGCATCCCATGCCTGTGTTTCTCATGACTCAGAACTAGTACTGTATCCCATATCTTTAGATTAACGAGGAGACTTGGTCTTACAGACATGGTTTAGAATGTTTCTGAAATTTTGTTTCAAGGCTCTTCTAAGTTAAAAAGGATCTGGAGAGTGTGGCAAGTGGTCTCCCAGCACCCTCACACTTGGAACTTTAAGAAAATTCATAATGGTAAGGGAGTTAGCCTCTAATAGGATATAGTGCTTGAAATCTTCAATGGGTTCTCTTAGCTCACTCTTTAGAACTGGAAAAAATTGCCAACCAAGAGTTTGTAATCTTGGGTGGATCTCTGGGGCCTTATCATAGGAGATGAGTATTCTAGGACAGATCTATCCAGAAAATTGCCACTTCACAGAAAAGAGAGGACCCTTATCATGGATGTCACTTCTCTATTTTACATCCAGGAGACAGATTCAAAGATGCCTTTGGTTGTAGTGAACCAAGCTGAAAAGAGAGGGTGAGGACCTAATTTAATTTTCAGGTATAACACCTGCAGTCTTTACAGGTGGAAGGGTAATATCTTCAGTGATATTACCCCATGGAGATACCCCTGAGCATTCATGTTCAGAGTAACTGATTGGCTCATCCTTTATCAAGCACTAACCAACAAGCACATTTTAGATAGGACAGGCCCTATGGATGGCCTTTGTGCAGAATGTTGGCAGAAAAGACATCAAACATATATTTTGGGATTGTGGTTTTGCGAGATATTTATGAAGATATTTTTCAACACATCTCCCTATTGTTCTGTCCACTTCGATGGAGGGTGGCTCTGTCTGGGGATCTCACCTTGTAACCGTTAGTTGCCCAGCCTTTTTACTTGGTTCTCAGGGTGATAACCCTTTCTTTGCTATGGTGCATAAGATGTAATCCACCTTTGAGTGTAACAAATTTATTAACTGTAGAATTATATTTCACAGATTTTTGAATGAACTGTAAATACAAATCTCTCCTAAGATCCATATTCTTGTAAAGTATACAAGGGATGCTGACTATGGGGGCCTGGGTCATATATGCTTGCTCTCCTGACCTGGGTTGGTAGGGGGAGTAAGTTTCTTTATTGTACTTGAAGTAATTTCTTGTAATTTTGTAATACGGGACTCATTTTTCCACAAAGAAAAAAGAGGAGAAATTAAAACTACTTAATATAGTGCTCTACGAATACCTACATCTCTTGGATTGACATGGTGCCTCCTTTATTATATACAAAGAATCACTGGCCATGATCGAAGTAACAGGACTCACCAGTTACTCAAAAGCTCACCAAATTCACTCATCTCGCTGGTATGCTGTGAAGCTTTCCCAAACTTGGCATGACTTGGTCAAAGTTGGTCAAATTCAGTCAAACTCACTAGTCTTCTGAAACTCGCAAGACATACAGACAAGCTTGCTCAAGAATCAGTCAAACACACGAATCAAAGCTTGCAATTAAACACATGCACGAAGTATAAGCTTACAATGTTCAAGAACATTAAACACACGCACGCACGCACACATATATTACCTTTCAGCAGTTCAGGCTTGTTCTACCAATCTCTGAATTTTCTTCAACTCTTCAACCATAAGAGCTGTCCAACTAAATATCATAGAATATAACTCAAGTAGAAACAAAAGGTTACATAACTAGAGTACAAACAAAAGGTTACATCTTTCTATTCTAATCATTTCTTCCAAGAAATGCTGTTAGGCTTTTATCCCCAGAGGCCACGTACAAAGGCCTTGGAGATTAGAGTAGAGTTCTGCCATTCACCATGTCGTCTAGGAGTTTTTTTATTGCCATTTTTATTTCTCTTATGGGAGCTTTGACCTTTTGATTGCATTCCTTTTCCAGACTATTTCTCTTGCTCTTGATTTTATTTTAACTTATCATAACTGCCAGAATTTATAATGGCTGTTCAAGCTAGATATGGGAAAATGTGTTTCAGTTAATGGTGTTAAAACTTAATACAATTAAATTTGCTCTTGTTACAAGACTTTTGTTCCCAATTCCCCATCCCGACTTTGTTGTATATCGTAATCATTAGTTGTAACTCTAGGTTTAGGCTTCTGACATCTTGTTGCTAAATATTGGCCCCTACTTGCAATTCCTATATTCCGTATCACATCTTAATGTTTTTGCGAGCAATGACAATGCTTATTGGATTACACTGATCCATGTTTACACTCAATGTTTAATTTTGGAACAGCATTGACCCTACAGCCTAAGTAAAGCCTATTTAAATAGAATTTACAATTGTTGAAACAGTAGACAACTTCAAATGGTTCTTGTCTAAATTACTAGGATACAAATATTGATATTAATATGGATGCATCATATTTTCAAATATATGAATAAATAAATGAATCACCCACTGATGGGTGAAGCCCCGTGGTTCTTATTGATGCCAATCCTCCGGCAACTGGGTGGGGCAAGGCCCCAGACAACCATTAACAGCCTCCTCCTGCTGCTGGTTGGGTCGTCGAGTAGTTATCTGTATTGGGCCTAGGCCCTATGTTTTATGTTTCTTATGGCTATGACTGAGAGCTTAAACCAGCCCCAAATTTTGAGATTTTGGCTTTGCTAGTGGAGGCTGAGATGGCAGCATGCCCTTTTTTGTATCAAAGCATGTACATATTTTGCCAATAGAGTTGAAGGAAGCTTTGATTCAACAAAAAAGAAATAAATAAATATATATGTGTGTGTGTGTGTAGAGAGAGATCATTTTAATAAGTTTTTTTTTTATTTAATTCCAATGATCAGATCATGTAGGGATCCATCCCATTTCCATGTATCCAGGATATATCCATATCTGGTATGGATCAGAACAGATCCAAGGTCCTGAAGGGCTGAATCCAGTAACATATATTGTATAACATAGTTCATTGTGCAGACAGACACCCTTCACATAGCTGGAACTACATTGTCAATAGTTCTGCAAATACTCACCTCAATCGTGGATTCTACACATTACATTTTCTACACGATCAATAAATACTGTAGAAATCCATTTACCTAGCTCAATTGAGTTTAAAACTTATCACAACTGTAGCTTGTTTGCTTCCCCCTATCTTCATTCCTGCTAGATCACAATTCTATATCTGTCATACATAAAAATATCCCAGTTCCTTTAATTGATCAGGCATGAAGCTGGCCAGTTTTACAAATAACTTAATCAGAACAAAAGCCATGGAGTGAAATACACGAATACCCAAACGCTCTACATCAAATGAGAATATGATATTCAGATGTGATCATGACTATGTAAACATCAATGATCTGCAAGGGATGAGACCAAGAAAAAGAATATAACCAGAGTGCTTAATCATCCATTTCAAGGTAAGACCATCAAAATATATCCTATAAATGTCAATGAACAAGACGTTGAAAGATACCAGAAGTATCGGATCTGAGTTACAATTTACACGTATTGATATAACTTAAATCCTCTAGAGTTGAAGGTATATGTTCATGCTATGAGAAAACTTTCAAGGGTTAATAGCCACTGATCAGTTGAACTCGACAAAATTAAAGGTCAAGCATGAACTCTCCCCTAAAAGACTGTTGAAGGATTTCTGCCATATGTTAATTATGTCTGTGCTCTAGCAGATCCAGTAGAAGGTAAGGTAACCTCCCTAAAATTGTCGAGGTTGAAATTACCAGTAATGTAAAGATCTACTAACAAGGCTGCAAGGTGGATGATTAATCACAAAATTAATGTAATAGTCTATCACAACGATAATTTTGGAAAAAAAAACATAAGATCACCAATTTGCTTGACAACCAAATTACCATAGTCTATCAAAGCTCTAAAAACATAATAAAAGCATACACCAAACCAACCACCCATTATGAACAAATATTTGTATTGTATGTGAATAGCGAATAGATGAATTTTACAAACTCTTAGCAAATAAGAATGAGAAACAAAATCTGGTAATGGCCTGACAATACAATGACAGGACAGTGATACCTAATGACTTCTAAAAACAGCAGAGCTTTTCGTTCTTTAAAATCCTTACAAAACGATAAACCACCTGTCAAAACCAGTAAGAACTCTAAGAACTCTTAGTCAAGAATCTTGCTTAACTAGAATCTAGAATTAGACAACCGGACATTTTGGCTGTCAAACCAGGTTGCGTGAAGATTAAATCTAAGTTATAACGATAGATCAAATTTTCTTTCAGCATATATACCAATAATTAATGCAGTAATTCATTTTTCTAAATTAGTATAAGTACCTTTCATTCTTGTCGAACCCAAATCTTGCACCAAAGTAGAACGAAACAGCAAGCAACCACGCATCACTATGAACAGCAACTAAAGATAACCAATCTTTTTCTTGCATTCCGTCCCTTGCAAAGTTAATTCCCAGAGCTGGCTCAGGAAGCTCTGGAGGTACCTCTTCAGCCGGAAGATTAACTTCCCATGACTCATTTGGCAACCCATAAAGACACAAGTTCTCTTTCTCTACAAAGCATAGCAAATTATTTGATTCTTAATTTTTACCCACGAAAAAAGAATACAATGATCCAACTTAGAACAAACAAACACAATTTACTGAACATGACAGGGGTATTATAGGACGTTATTTCCTTTCAATATAACTGCAAATGCAACGCACAATGAAATAACCATGCAACTGTAATTGTATTTTTGTACATATAGCTCAACCAACGAAGATGCAAAAGAAAAATTGTTTGTTGTGAAAGATTTGCTATTAAACTTTACATTATTCATCAACCATGTGAACTCTATAATATTGAACAACCATGCGATCTCTATAATGACTTGAGATAAATAACTGAATTGTTTCTCTTCCAAATTAAATATAAGAGATAACTCTGTCAACTAGGGCTTGGTTAGATGGTAAAGCAAGGTTATTTCATAACCCCAACCAAGGTTCAGATCCCCCAAGACATGTTTTGTCCATCCTGAGCCGTCTCACCTATGCAAGTGGCCCATTTCAGGCCATTGAGGCCAGATGCAAGTCTTGGGTGACTTTGGTAGAATAGATACTCCCAACCATGACTTCTTAGCAGAAAAGATATTTCTCTAGTGTTGTAAGCAAGCTACTTTACATAGTAATATTCACAGGTTGGGTAAGGGCATGCTTCCACAGAATTATAATAGAAAGCATCTTGTCCCAAAAAAAAAAGAGAGAACTCGTACTTTAAACACTTTCAACAAGCACCTTGGTACTGGCAGTTCTTCCTGCAAAACAACAGATGGTAAGCTCAAGCTTCTCAATGTGACAGAAGCCTAGCTCCCCAATTGTAGACCTTGGAGAAAAGACCCAAACATGTAAGTGAAATGGCTCAATGAAATTTAGTTTGTCAATATAGATTTTTAATACTGTCCATTAACCCACTAAGACGACAAACACAAGTCAGAAATGAGCCAGGATGCATGACACCATACACAAGTCAGAAATGAGCCAGGATGCATGACACCATAAGGTAGGATGCTATCACATCAACCTGGGGACTTACAACCCAAAGCCAGCTTTTGGATTAGCAAAGTTTTTGGTGTGGATAATGCCTTGTAAACCCTCTTTCTCTCCTACTATCATTGGGGCTGACTGCCCCTATATAAGCTGATGCTGTTCTTTAAGTCTAACCAGACCAAACTGACGGCCTAAATGCAGTATTTAACATTGACCAAGTAATCTCGCTTATACTCATCTGTAAGCATTCCTGAATTACCGTGCAAAACGTCACCCGCGAACTTCGATCTTGGCCGAGATAATAACAATATATGCCTGCATTATTCATTCAATGGCTAGAGGCTACAACTAAGACGAACGATGAAGCCCTAATTAACGACATGGACGAGTATAGCTAAAGGAAAAAACTCACTTTATAATACTGAAAGCCCAAAACCAGGTTATCTTTCTAAGTCCAAACAGACCCAATTCATGAGGCCACCAGTTTCATAAATAACACTTACAGAAGCAAAATGATGGGTAACAACTCAACCCATAGGGATTTCGTCCCTAATAACCAGCGTTTATTCCATAATCCAAATTCTCACAAAAAAATCAATAACAGTTTTTAACTTATATAAAAAATTTACATAAAAATCCGACATTATCCTAAAACATTATTCACTATAGACCTAAAATGAATCAATAAAACAAATCATCCCCACTCGCTAGAGACCTAAAACAGAGATTTTCCTTTCTCGTTTTTCGTTTACTGCTTAAGATAAGTCTGTAGAATCAAACACTCACCCGGATCACATTGCTGGTAAAACTCTTCCACATCTGCACAACAATCAAATGAATTACGAAGCCCGCTAACATACCCAAGGGTGATTAAATCAATCGGAACAAAAAAATAAAGGAGGTCAAACAAAACAAAAAAACCTAAAATAGGGATGTTCTATCAAAATAGAGAAAATAAAACATATTTGTATACCATTGGTGAGGGCCTTAATCATTCCGGCTCTTCGGCCCTTGAAATCCTTGAAGACCTCTTCCACTGTGCGCGGATTGTAAGGCCCCGACCCTCCTTCCATTGGTTTGATATACCCTCCTTCCATGGATTTGATATCTCTGTATATATTTTATTTGCTTGCACTGGATATGCAAATGCAAAAAAAATAAATGGAGCTCGTTATGAGACCTCCTCCCTCTCCTAGGCCTGTAATCTATTTGTTCAGATTGGTTGATGATACATAGCTAGAGAGAACGAATGAAATGTTGTGAACAATTCAGAAGAACTTCCAAATGGGTTTTCTTCACCCTCTTTCCTTGTGATCTATAGGAAGTGCCATTCAATTTATAGTTGTTATCATGGTTCCTGCCTAGGTGTTTTAGGGCTTCTTTTTTCCCAAATGCCCCTTGAAAGTCAAGCATGAGCAGCATTACAAGCTTTGTTAATTTGGAGATTAGTTTTGAGTCTCCTCTCTCTGCATTGGGAGTGATTTTTTATTTCTGGTTGATGTTTTTATGATTTTAGAGATTAAGAGTTGTATATTTTTTATTTTTTTTTGAATGCTTTCTAACTCTTTTGATTTTGAAGTAAATTATTATGAGGATTACAAACTTTGTTGATTTGGAAGATAATTTTTGCATTTTTTTCATTTCGTTATTAATGATTTTTAATTTCTTATTGATATTTTTATGGTTTCAGAGATTTTATATATTTTTATATTTGGATTTAATTTAATATAATATTTTTTATAATTTCAAAAATTATAAAAAAAAAGGAGAAAAAGGAAATGAAATTGAAATTATAAAAAATTAATAAAAAATAAAAGTTAATTCGTTAAAAATAACAACATTGTAAGTTGGAAATACTTTAACAAAATATATGAGATTGGAAATGTAAATATTTATTTTTCATTAAAAAATTAAAAGAAAATTATTAATATGTAATGAAGTTTTAATCATAAAATATAAAATATGTAAACTAATAAAAAGATGTTATATAAATAATAACTATAAATTAAAGCCTCGGATGGGGTGACATGCGGCACCGTGGCGGTGACACGAGGACCAGCACTAAGCTCGGGTTTAATTGTTGATGGTCGCCACCCACACATCAGCATTTACGATGGTGGACGGCCATAGCAGAGGCCATACGACGGAGGGACTCCTCCCTCGCGCGACCATTTACACCCCCTGCGCACTCAGATTGAAAGCGGATATGGGAGGACAGATGACTCTGGTGTATGGTTATGTGTTTTCTTACGAGACCGGGCAGAGCGGGATTGCTCCTGCTTTGGCTACGCTCTTCGCCTGGACGCTCACCACCTTTTCTTTGCATTATGATAAGGATTACCAGGGCTGTTTGTTTTTGCGTGTGCCACGACAAAGAAGGCCTGCTCGCGCTTCGCACCTGCTCTCGTCCTGGACTTATAGTTTAGCACTGCAATTGCTTGGCACTTGCATTCACCCCCCGGATGCAATGGCTAGAAAGCGAGGGAGGCCTCACCGAGGTTCTGCCTGGGAAGCCCATAAGGCGCAGCGGAGACAAAAGGAGCAATTAGAACGCGCTCTAGCTTTGGCGTCCTCCATTCTTAGAAGAAGGCTCGGGCTGAGCGGCGGGCGTTGCTCGACACTATTGCAGAGCCGGGAGTTGGTTGCAGCAGGAAAGACAAGGCATTTAAGCCGAGTGACAAGAAGGAAGCCGAGACCGAGGATGTGTTTCCCACCTGCATCGTGGAGGAGGACCCATTTATGGGGGACCTGCCGAGTGTTGAGAAGCCCCGCGCCATGGAGACGACCAGAGTTTTGGCTAGGGAAGGCGACTTCCCTGGTTGCATTGTCAAAGAAATTCCCTGGCCGGGCGACTTGCAAGCAACGGGTGACAAGAAGACTGTGGTTGCAGAGGGTGAAGCAGTGTAGAGGGAGCTCGCGGTTGGCATTGGTGAGGCAATGGAATTGAGAACTGCTCCTCATAGTGGCTCGGGTGGCGGAATGCATGGCTCTCTCCTCAATGACGAGCACCTGGCTTTGGTGTTCGAGCTCCGAGGCCACATGTCGAACCTGGAACATAGGGCCCTCCTCATGGGCCAACGCATGGACCTGCTCCTCGACGCGTTTTCCGGTGCTCCAGCTCAGCGGAAGTGCCCCCTGTGCGCGCAGGCTTTTGCCATTCTGGCGGGGACCACTTTGCCGATTGGCGAAGGCGACAGGTCACCGGGTGCCTAGGTTTTTATAATTTCTTGGTTTTTAGTTTTATTGTGTAAATGTTTTATGTTCATCTGGACCATAAGCATCTGTCCTGGTTTCCTCCGAGCAGGACAGATGCTACTTTCCTTTATGTATTATCGTATAACTGCTATCTGCTCCCCACTTATGATGGTTTCTAGATATCGGCAGCATTTTTGGTGACTTAACCATGCCACTGTATATTTTGTCAAAGTTTTGTGCTAATCTAATATAGCAGGTACTACTCCTTTTTATTTAAAAAAAAAAAATTACTATAAATTAAAGAAAGATATAATAATAATTTATTATTTAAAAAGAGAAATTTTATAATTGTATTAAGAGTAATTAGGTGCTCTACATTTATATGGGAGAGATGTTGTGGATTAGCATTGTGTTAGATAATGTTATTTTGAAAAAAATAAAGTTGCCTAAATTATATTACAACGAAATAAATAAAAGTAAGTTATGTTAAGTTACATGACAAAACAAAAGAATTAAATAAAAAATAAATAACTATTTATGTAGATTTATCTCAAAACCAGATCTATTAAGCACAGAGATATAACAAATTTCTTAAGGTGTAAACTTTTTTTATCATTTAATATAAAGGAATTAATACTTGTCATGGAATGAAATGATTTAAATAAATGCACTTTAAGAAATTAGATCCCTCTCCATATTTCATAAATTAGGGTTTAAGATATATAAAATTAATATATATTTATGTGTGTGTGTGTGTGTGTCAAAATCTAGAAGATCAATCATAATCTAGAATATCAAAATTATCTATATGTTTTGCTAAGTGTAAAGAAAAAAATAAACATTGCTAAGATAAGAACAAATTCTTACGAGCTCCATAGTGAAACACGGAGTTGGTCAATTCCTAAAAAGCCATAGGATGAAAGAGTGTGTCACCTTTGTGACAGTAAGAAGGTTGAAGATGAAAAGTATTTTCTCTTAAATTGTCCAGCCTATACCCATATTAGATCTCATTTTGAAAATATTTGTCACACTACCAACCTTCCTAACCTCTTAACTCAACAAAAGTATGGTGATCTTGGAAAGCTTCCACTTACCCTCTTAAGGTTAGATAGACCAATTTAATCTTAGTAGATGTTAATCATCAACATTATATATATTTGAATTTAATTTTATATAATATTTAAAAAAAAAAATTAAAATTATAGAAAAATAATGAAAAATAATAAAAAATAAAAATTAACATTTTAAAAATAACATTATGTTAATATGAATTTGGAATATCTTTAACTAAATATATAAGATTGTATATTGGAATGGTAAATATTTGTTTTTCATTATAAAGAATAAAAAATTAAAAGATTGTTAATATGTAATGAAATTTCAATCATAAATGATCACATAAATAATAAATAACAACTGTAGATTAAACAAATAAACAAATATATCATAATAATCATGGGAAAAATTGATTAAATGGTCACATAAATAACAACTGTAGATAAAACAAATATATCATAATAATCATGGGAAAAATTGATATGAGATTAAAGAAACATATCATAATAATTATAGAAAAAAAAAAAAATGGGGTGAAAGAGAAATTATATAATAATAAAATAATATAATATGAGTGAAAATAAAAGTTAGTTGTATATAAAAGTTATTTTATGATTAATTGATAAAGTTTTTATTCTTGATTTAAAAAAATAATAATTTTAAAATGGATATTTTAAATAAAATAAAAAATTCAAGTGATTTTGAATTTGAAAAAAAAAAACAGTAATATGTGTCCATCCATGCAATGTAACTTTAACATGTACTTATTATTTAAATGATAACAATACAGATTCTTAACTACTAATTTATTAAATGTTTAAATAGATTAAAAGGGTAATTAAGTTATAAATTTTTTTATGTTTAAAATATTTAGATTAAAATGGATTTATATTAATTTATATTAATTTATATTAATGTTAAATTTTTATTACGCTGAAAGGCGTACACCTATGGACAGGATTAAATATAGCTGGAATATTCTTAGTAGTCACACAAAATAAATGGTTGTGATTTCAATCATTAACTTCCTAGCTATTATAAAGACATATGTTTATGTGTTTACTTTTTTACATTCACCTGATCATATTTAAAAATTACTTTGATAGCTAAATGATTGCCACGTAAGTGATTAACAAAAATTAAAATATTAACACCAAATAAATGAAGCTCAACCGTTTATTTGTTAACAATTATGTGGTTGTGCTAGTTAAATTATTATAGTTGAGTTATGATTAGTAGTTGATACAAATTCAAATTTTTAATAATATAAATTTATTATATAAATTGTTTTAATCTAAATTTTTTACAAAATGACTATTTTCGAGTAATATTTTTTGGGGAATATTTGTCCGAAATTCAATTAGAAATTGTTAGATCTATATATTTGAGTGATTATTTATGTATAATCCCAGTGCCTCAATTTTTCAGCATGTTAAATCCATTTCTGATTCAGAAATGGATTTCAAACAATTAAAAGTCATTTGGTAAAACAATTAGACAACCCCATATAAATCTCTTAAAATTAAATTTTACAAACAAAATTAATTTAAATCCATAATAGTGAAATATATTTTGTTTAATTATGTAATACCCGAGCCCCAGTTATATCTATGTACTGTAAACATGTTTTGTAGGTTGGTAAGCTTATGTGCAAGTAGGCCGGAGAGCCTAGGATGTTAAGGCTAGGAGCTTGTTTTGTATATGTAATTATGCAAAATCATTAATAAAATATAAACATCGCTACGTGTAAACCGACCACGAAGAAAGAGAGATGGGGGACTAAGTTTCCACAAGGTTGGGTAAGGGAGGAGTCTAAGTGTTGGGCCTATGGGCTAAGCTAGGAAGCTTACCTCTAAAGGGGATAATAATTTATTATTATTTCCTAAAAGACTAAGGTGGTCAATTGACCAAGTGTTGACCCAAGTTCATGTGAAAGGAATGTATGCAAAATGGAGTGCATGCAGCTCCAAGAAGACAGGTGTCGACCTGGACGCATGCAGTTAAAGCTGCAGAAGTCAGTCGTGTTGGGGGTTCGTCCTCCATTCTTCGATCCGTTGTCTATCCTATTTTGCAGGGCAACTGATCTCTGGATACCCTCACGCACCTCTAAAAATCAGTAACCCGTGAACCAAACCGCAATGGGGTTGTCATGCCCATTCTTCCATACTCGGCCTGAGTTCGCCGGAATCCTTCTCGATAAATCGTTTTGTCTCTACGTTGGACCACTACATAAGCCACGCACCTCTGAAAATCAGACCCGTGAAGCCGACCTACGTCTTTTGTGAAGCCTAAGCATCACGTAAATGCTTATGTCATGTGTGTTATAATTGTGGGTTGTTGCAGCCATCCAGTCCCTTGGCTGAGTGTGGCTTGTCGCCGTCATTTGTTCCTTGCTAAGCCTTGTTGTTGTTCTCCTTGTGCTGGAACGGAGCTGAAGAAGCAAGTTGTTAGGCCTGTGTGCAACACTCTCTTCAGATGAGAGAGGTGGTTGTCGCTGAAGAAGTAGGTTGTCAGGCCTATGTGAAACACTCTCTTCAGGTGAGAGAGGTGGTTGTGGCTGAAGAAGCAGGTTATCAAGCCTATGTGCAACACTCTCTCCAGGTGAGAGAGGTGGTTGTGGTTGAAGAGGCAGGTTGTCAGGCCTATGAGCAACTCTCTCAAAGTGAGAGAGTGTGTTGGTGGACGTGAGTTCTCCTGGAAGGGGTCCCGTAGCTACTACAAAGCTCTGAGAATTTCGGTCCAACCTGTTGTTGAAGTCCAAGGCAAGGGAGGTGAAGCAGTTGATGGACTGTGTGACAATGAAGGTATATACTCTTGGGGTGGGACATGCATGTGGGGAATGAGAGTCTGTGAGCAGTGGGCATAAGTGGCTCCTGGGAGAGAATCCTTCCTCATAAACTGTGTGTCTTCCTATTGACCTTGCCTAGCCTAGGATTCCCTTGCTCGGTGGAGCTTAGTCCCAACTCGGGGGTGACCTACTACTAAGAGTTATGAGTTGTGCGGTCTAAGGCTGGGAGGTTTGTGGAAGGTCTGCATGCAATTGGTGGTGTTATTCCAGTTGAAAGATAAGTATAATTTACGTGCTTAATTTTATGTTATGCATGTTTGTGATGTTGGAATGTTATCATGTATCCCGTGCGTATATGAATTATTGTCTATTACATTTGAATTTGTATGGTAGCAGTAACTCTGTGTTATGTGTTTTCTTTCGATTATAAATGCATGTTATATATTAATATGTGAATGTTCCACAGTAGTAGCATTACCCGTCTCTATGGAGGATCAGAGATGCTACATTTTGGTATCACAGCTAAATGAAGTGTTTGAGTAGTGACATTGCCTAGACTAATCGATAATTGGGGATGTTACAAATTCCTTTTTATTATTAATCACATTATTTTTCAAAAACTTAATTTAATTTAAACTTTAAAAATTTTAGAAAAATTATCCATTGTGTGGTAAAAGAAACTCTTATATGTTAGGACAATTATCCAATTGAATAATTAATTATGAGTGGTTTTGGATGTCATGTTTAATATTAGGAATGTTTTGACTAAGTCTGTGTAATAATTATGATTGTTTATGAGAATTTATTTTGAATATATAAGTTGATAAAGTATAGATTTCTTTTAAGTGTAGTTTAATTATGTTATGATTTAAATTTTGTTTAGTGATATTATTTTTATAAGTTTTATTTAAAATTAGTTAAAAATTTAGAAGAAATCTTGGAATTGTAAATATCAATTATTGAGATTGTATAATGGAGGAGCAATAAGAGTTTTTAAAGACATGTTGAGATTGTATAATGAAGAAGCAATAAGAGTTTTTAAAGATGTTGAATCTATTTATACATTGAAAAATACAATTTAAATAGTAAAAAATACAATTTTACCACAAATTTATCCAACAAAATAGAAATCCTATAACATTTAAACTTCTTAATTACTCTATAATACATGATTAATATATTATATATTTAATTAATTAATTATATATATAACATAAAAATGCAATATATTACTTTTTCTAAATATATATTATATGAATATACAATCAAATTAATTCCTCAAATTCTAATATATATATATATTAGAATTTGAGGAATTAATTTGATTGTATATTCATATAATATATATTTAGA
>ML827579.1:43869-61298 GCA_009831015.1 Picea engelmannii | reverse complement strand
AGAGAGGACTGAATAATGTT
Source organism: Picea engelmannii (assembly GCA_009831015.1). Classification (NCBI taxonomy): domain Eukaryota; kingdom Viridiplantae; phylum Streptophyta; class Pinopsida; order Pinales; family Pinaceae; genus Picea; species Picea engelmannii. The sequence goes on along the minus strand of ML827579.1, from coordinate 61,278 downwards.
GTTCTTTAGAGTGGGTGGAGGGGCGAAGGGTCTGGCATAGTTAAGGTAGCCAGACATGAGAGGAGACTTGGTTGGCGATTAGATGGCTCTATTCAAGGCTTTTTGCCACTTTAGCCAGATTACATGCCTCGATGTTCTGAGCTCGTAGGATATGGAAGAAGCGTAAGCTGATGAATTTCTTCTTTAGGGAAATTATTCCTGAGCTCAGGCCATTAGGAGGGTGCTTTGACAAAGTTGACAGACCCCGAAGCTCCTTTATAACAATTTCATAATCCCCTATTACAATTAGAGTTTGGATACTGCTCTCATGTGCTAGTTTTAACCCCATATAAACTGTGAGGGTCTCTGCTATGTTGTTAGTATCTTTTCCCAAGCCCCAAAAAAATTCGGTTGCTTTTCGTCCATCAGAATCATAGATGGCTCCCCCCGCACCTGTCACCCCTGTACTTAACAGGCTTGTTACAATACATTTTCCTCCAGTTTTTTTTTTATAGATTTTTTTATGCAATGTTCTCTGCAATGAATATGGGAAATATTGTTCTTCAACGACATTACTGGTTCAGTGGTTCATGCTTGCTCCTTTATTGTTCATTGGTTTCTTTTTTACCTGTTGATGTTGTTCTTGTTCGCCTATTGGTCTTGTTGCAGTTTGCACGCTTGGGTTTCTGCAACCGCGATTGGAACTGGCCTTCTATCGTTCCCCATCGACGGGTAGGTTTCAGTGTCGTGTTTAGCTTCCTTTGCTATTTGTAATTTGCAGGTGAGACATTTCACTGTTGGGGATGCCTGAGTCGAAATCCTCTTGCAGAACATCTTTATATGTGAGGAGAAAATATGATTTCCTTTTCCTATACGTCATTGTGGTTGTGATGGAGGTAGGTTCTGTGTCGAACATTGGCGATCAGGAACAAGATGAAGACAACATTACAATCCTGCTTCTCTGGTCGTAGTAATCACATACAAAGATGGACAACAAGAGGATTTTGAACGCTCCCAGTATTGAAAAATACCAATCGTGAAAACTTCACCTTTCTTCAGAGGCATTAATGGTTCATTGGTTCATGCTTGCTCCTTGCTTGTTCACTGGTTTCTTGTTTGCATGTTGTTGTTGTTCTTGTTTGCATGTTGGTCTTGTTGCAGTTTGCATGCTTGGGTTTCTCCAACCGCAATTGGAATTGGCCTTTTGTCGTTCCCCATCGAGGGGTAGGTTTTGGTGTCGTGATTAGCTTCCTTTGCTATTTTCAGTTTGCAGGTGAGAAATTTCACTATTGGGGATGCCTGAGTCAAAATCCTCTTGCAGAACATCTTTGTATGTGAGGAGAAAATACGATTTCTTTTTCCTATACGTCACTGTGTTTGCGATGGAGGTAGGTTCTATGTTGAACATTGGCGATTAGGAACGAGATGAAGACAACATTACAATCCTGCTTCTCTGGTCGTAGTAGTCACATACAAAGATGGGCAACAAGAGGATTTTGAACGCTCCCAGTATTGAAAAATACCAACCGTGAAAACTACACCTTTCTTAATTGCTTGCACAGTGGAAGGCCTTTGGATGGTCTTCACAGCCTTAAATGTTTACCTGACAGGCCTCACAGCCTGAAATGTTTGCTTAACAGATGTGTTACAATACATTTTCCTTCGAAATTTTGATACAATCTTGTGTGCAGTGAATTTGGCCAATATTGTTCTTCACCGGCATTCCTGGTCGGTTGGTTGGTGCTTGCTCCTTGGTTCGTTGGATGTTGTTTATTGTTGTTTGATTCCAATATTGTTCTTCACCGACATTCCTGGTCGGCTGGTTGGTGCTTGCTCCTTGGTTCGTTGGATGCTGCTTATTGTTGTTTGATTCAATTTTGCCGAGTTGAGGTCCTACGGCTGCAATTAAGTCACTTCATGCTTGTTTCTTCACAAACACATCTCCATTTGGAAAACACAAATTGGAACATGGTTTTACAGTTGGGCCACCAAAAAATACTATGAAGATAAAATGATATGCAAAATTTTGCAGTAGATATAAACAACATCTCTTTTGACTTGAACCAGAGTTTGTTGAGTTCCAACTATATTTCATAGATTTGCAGTAGATATAAACAACATCTCCTTTGACTTGAACCAGAGTTTGTCAAGCTCCAACTATATTTCATAGTTGAGAATGTTTTTCCCATAGTTAATATGTTTCTATGGCTTCATGGTTATGAGACCAAGTGTTGTTGTGTGAGGGATAAAGTTCTTGTCTCTCTTTCTTTTTCCTCTTCTAAACTTGCATGTTTTTCCCTTTTGTTCTTTCCCTCTATTATGCGTTTCTGGTTCTATACTTGGTCACATTTTTGTGCTCACAGGTTTCTGGGGTGGAAAACTGACAAATCGTCATCTCCATCTATATCTTCACATCACGAGTCTGATTGACCATTGTTTGTTTGCATACTTAGCCAATTTTATGAATGTGGGTTTGTGGATAGGCGTTATCGAACTCTAGTGCCCCGTGTTCGAGGTATACATCTTGCACCAAAACTTCGGTGCTCTACAATTCGACCCCGGACTCCTCGAACTCGCAACCCTGATTCCACCTACGATGACTCCGTCTATCTGACCCGCCTTTCCATGCTTAGTCAAGTCTTCAAACTTTCACAGGTTCATGCACTCCCATGTTCAGAAAATTTTAAAAGCATTTTTCGCTCTCCTCCATCTCCGCCACCTTCCACCCTTCCCAATGCACATTAATTATGCTTTTACTAGTGACAACCCACCAAACATGTTCAAAAATATTGGCTTTAATAAGCGGAAAGCTCGAGGACATGTCCCATTAAAACGCATTAACAGGCGAATATTATGGGATCTGATAAAAAAAAATTGCGTCCATCTTGAATTGGAAAAAAGTGTTGGCTATTTTAGTTTTTTTAAGGCATGATCATAGTAACAGTGCAATATTGTACTAACACGCTGCCATCCACAAACGTGTCGTTGACATATGTCTTCATGTCATGTCTGTCTTTAATACTATGCATATATTACAGGTTGTCATATTTGAGAATCTGCTTGCATATGGAAATGTTAACTCGTGTTATCGGTGACTATTCAACACACATATTCGAAAATATTGGCATTAATAAGCAAAAATATCGAGGGCATATGCCGTTAAAATGAATCAAACCAAGATGTACGGAAGATTATACTATCATCCTCCAACATTCATTTTAAATACTTATTCCCATTTCTCTTTGTCATCAAAGACTTGGGCTTTAAGGTGCCTTTGTTGTAATGTTTCTGGTCATGGACATGTGAGACAACTTAGAGATGCCATTCGGGACCAATTGAAAGATGAAGGAATGGTTTTATGTGATGTTAGCTTTGAGTGGAAAAAAAACTCTGTTAGCCAACAGAAACTCAAACAAAAAAAACAAAAAATCAAGTATCTTGTGATTGGTGTTCTCCCTGTATTCGATGCTTTGGTTGGTTGAAAGGCCTGCTTGAAGATTTGTGTGTTGAACTTATTTGTTTTCTTACTGGGAATTGGAAGGGACTTCTAGGTCACCTGCTAAGTGGTCCTTCGTTGAAGTATATAGCTTCTTCCAACAACACAAATTTGGCACGTGTATTGAATTGTGCATACTACACAGGAATTTATCTTTCGTTAGAGGAGTCGCACATATTGTGGCTTGAAAAATGGTTTGGAATATTCGAAAATGACGCCAAATATTACTCCATTCACGAATATACTCAGAAATTATAAATTTGGATTATCGCGAATGTGAGAAACTGTATGGGTGGTTGAATTAACATCCTAAAATTACAGAAGTTTCTATTTCAAAGTTTGTTGAGCGACTTCTGGGTTGGTAACATACTTGACAGAAAGTCAAATTCTTTATCAAAGTTTGTTCATCGTCCTTTGGATGTAGTAACAGACTCGAGATACAATCAATTTTCTATCACTATTGCACATTTGTTTTCACTATTTCTATTCATATGACTGCATCTGGGTCAATGAGTTTGCCCCTCTTTGCATGAATATTCTCCTCCTACTTGAAGGTGGGTATATAACCAGGGAACGACACTCTCAAAAGTTTCTAATGCTTGCATCGAAATGTAACTGGGATAGTTTAGTGGGAAGGAATTCTAGATTATGGACTTTGCAACACTGTCTGAAGATTACTTTCTACTACCACCTTCTGCAAGAAGTTTGGCATGTTTGGGTAATGATTTAGTTTCTGAAAATCACCTTTTACTACTGCCTTCATGTAATCATTTTGTTTCATTCTTTAGAAGAGACCTTGTTGTGGTAGTGTATTCTAGAGTTGTTTCCACCCAATATCAATCTTCTTGTTGTTTCCCTTGCTTTGAATAAGGAGAATGCATTTCTTCTGTTGTAGTGGGTCTGATATTTGAAAAAAAAAAAAAAGGAATTGCTTGATGCTTGAAGTAAGTGCCTTCCTGGTCACAGAGTGCTTCCTTCACTGGCTTGTGTTTGCACAACTGCTTTTATTTCTACCTTCTTTCTTTGTCCTGGTGGTGGATCCTTCTATCCTAACCAACATGATGGAAATAAACTAGCTCTAGGTCTAGGGAATTTGGTCGCTTCCGGGTATCTGAGTTAACTATATATTAATTTCAATTAACTTAAAAAAGTTTGTATATCTTATAATACAATTTCTTATATCTTAAAATATAGAACAATATATTTTTTTAACACACGGTTGTTCGAAAAGTTTCAACCGTTGTTTGGGATTCACGTCCTTCAAGGATGTTAATTAATCACACAATTAATATTGCTTGTGCCAATGCAATCGAGCCGTCGTCTACTATGGCAATTGCATTGACACTGCAATGTCAGATAATAGATGTTTGACATGTGCCTAATGTCAAGGTCATTATCGCACGGGACACCCAACGTCCAAATATTTATGGACTCTGAGTACTCGGTCTTTGTGCTCAGCAAATTTATAGTGTTATTTATTTTCGTTGTCTCTTCTATTTGGTTCATTGTTCACTGTACACGACAAAGCAACACTAAAGTCGATGTTCTTTGCAAGTCTGACAATCCTGCAATCTAAGTGCTTTGACAATGATAACCCTGCTTGTTCACCACATTGTCGGACTGCAGTCAATGGTACTGTTCCCATTGCCAGTGCCAGTGTCGATGTCCGAAGTCGTAGCTATTTGGAGCCTAGAGTCATCGTCAGTGTGGATGCCTGGAGCCTGGGATCACCACTTCTTACAATTCACATTAGTTTCTCACATTCCTGAGGATCCAATTTTATAATTTCCTTCTGAGTGTATTCGGGCATGGAGTAATATTTGGCGTCACTTCCAAATATTCCAGACCATTTTGTGGGCTGCGATGTGTACCACCCCTGTGACGAAAGATATATTCTGATGTGATCTGCAACATTTGATACACTTTCCAGATCTGTGTTGCTGGAAGAAACTATGTACTTCAATAGAGGAGCAGTTTGCAGGTGGATTGGACCTCCCTTCCAATTTACAACAATAAAACAAAGAAATTCAACATACAAATCTTCAAACAAGCCTTTCAACCAAACAAATGATTAAATACAGGGAGAATAGCAATCACAACATACTTGAATTTTTTTTGTCTCGGCTTTTGTTGGCTAACATGATTTTTTCCCCCCAAAGTTGACGTCACATAAAACCACTCCCTCATCTCTGAATTGGGTATGGATAACATCTCTAAGTTGTCCCAGATGTCGATGACCAGGAACATTACAAGGAAGGCACCTTAAACCCCAAATTTTTTACGATAGAGGGAAATTAACACTTAGCAAAGTATGAAACGTTGAATAACGAGCTAATGCAGGCAGGCCATATCTAGAAGAGACAAGTTATTCAAAAAGTTGGGATAAATCTAGCTGGTAGCACCAATGAAGTCCAAGACCAGAAATTGATATTCAACTCGTTGTTTTTTACCAAGCAAGCATTTGATGATCAAGTTGAAATCTATAAAAGACTGTCTGGAGGCTTCATTATTGTACATATTTGAATTTTTTTTTGTCGGTGGCAGCCCCAATCGCAGTCATTATGGAAAATGCATTTAAATTTCAGAGAATATCTGCTGAACTTTTTCAAGACAACTATTTTGGGAAATAATCTCAGCTGTATTTTATAACCCAGTTTATATAAATATAGAATATTTGAGGCTTTAGTATGGTGTTTTCCAATCTCTGGTATTGATTTTATTTTATTTTGTACTTTTGTGTGTGTGTGTTTAAACATGGACGACAAGCTTTTCTTTCTGCTACCCAGCTCTTCGATTTAAATAAAGGCTACTATGTTCTCTTCTTACATTTTACATGGAAGAATAATTGCGATAGGCCATACTTATGTGACGTCTGCCCTATACTTAAGAAAGAAATGGGAGGACCCGTCCTGCTTTCATTCTTTGGGATCCCGTAAATAGAATGAATTGATGATTGTATTTGAACAAGGAAACTTAGGTGTTGACGTCATGTTCCTGTTCAATATTCTGCATATATTACAACTTCTTCTATTTAATAATATATGTGCATATAAAAAATGTTACGTCATATATATATTATTTTTCCTTTCTATTGCTTATGGGTTTCAACGAAATTTGCGAACCGAACAACATCCTGCAAATTGGAAGATGCTTTACGTTTGGACTAGAAATAATCTATTAATATATATTAATATGAATACTATTGGAATAAATATAAACACTTTCTCTTTAATTTTTCCTTGTTTATTATTTTATTCCCCTCTATTATCCCTTTGTGGTTCTATATTTAGTCGCATTTCTATGATCACGACTTCCCGGATTCACGGATTGGCAGATGCTCATCTTTATCTATATCTTCACACCATGAGCCCGACCGACTGCGGTCCCTTTCAATACTTAGCCAATTATCTGACCACCGGGTCCCGGGTTTGCGGTATCCAACACTTATGTCCCCTTTTTCGTCATATACATCTTGCACCCAAAAAACTTCTGTGATATGCAATTTATGCTTTTACTAGTGAGAACTCACCATGGGTTCGAAAATATTGGCATTAATAAATGAACAGTAGATGTTGTTATGTGTGGTGCTTAGCCCTTTTTCCCTTTTCTTCTTCCCGTCTATTATCGCTTGATGGTTATATACTTATTCGCCTTTCTATGATTGCGGGTTTTCGGGTTGGCGGGCTGACAGATATTCATCTCCATCTATATCCTCACATGACAAGTCCGACCAATCACTGTTCCTTTTCATACTTAGGCAATTTTATGGCCGTGGTTGCTGGGGCTGGCGCTTTCAAACTCTGTTGCTTCTTGTTCTGTGATATACATCTTGCACTCAAAACTTCTGTGATCTACAATTCCACCGTGGACTCCTCGAACTTGCAAGATTCACTCTACCAAGGTTCACAAAAGTTTCAAAGCATTTTTTGTTGCCTTCCATCCCACTAACTTCTCACCCTTCCCAATGCACATTAATTATGGTCTTACTAGTGACAATTGAACACACTGGTACAAAACAATTGGCATTAACAAGCAAAAAAAACCTCGAGGACATCTCCCATTAACATGCATTAAACCACCATTTGCAGTACTCGGAACGACCACCATTCCTTTCTATACTTAGCTAAATTTTTCCACTTGTTCTGTGATATACATCTTGCACCCAAAGAATTCCCTGATCTACAATTCCACCTCGGGCTCCAACTCACAAGTTTCACTTTACCCGAATTCATAAAAAGTTTCAAACGATTTATGGCTCTCTTCCATCACCGCCACAATCACACCCTTCCCAATGCACATTAATTATTCTGGCCTCTAAATTAACTACTATTGTTCTGTGACCTACAAATAGCACTCGGACCTCCGCGATATACAAATTAACTGCTAGACTCCGACATCGTCCCCTCTTTTGTGTTACATATTATGCATTCAAATGTTCTGAGCGATACAATTTGATCGTCGAGGCCTCACGTCTTCTGAGGAGACCTTGTCACCCTATTTTGGATCCTCGGGTTGGCGGTTCACAAAATCTTCAATTCCTAATCATTATTTCTCGTGTCAGCCATCCTCATACTTCTTTCCAAATATGCAACAACAAAGGTTTAATGCTAAGACTTCATCATGCAACAACCGTAAATATCATCATTAATAATAAAAAGCCTCTAGGACTAACTATCCCTACACAACTTGTCCAGAAACATGCAAAGAAGATTTTTCTAGGTAATGGGAAAGCTACTACAAATTTCAATACATTGGGGAAAAATCGTCCCATCTTCCATATTACACATTATGCATTCAAATGTTCTGAGCGATACAATTTGATCATCAGGGCCTCACGTCTTTTGGGAAGACGTTGTCACCCTATTTTGGATCCTCGGGTTGGCGGGTTCACGAAATCTCTAACTCCTAGTCACAGTTTTCTATGCGGGTCATCCTCATACTTCTTTCCAAATATGCAACAACAAAGGTTTAATGCTAAGACTTCATCATGTAACAACTGTAAAAATCATCATTAATAAGCAAGAGCCTCAAGGACTAACTATCCCTACACAGCTTGTCGAGAAACATGCAGAGATGATCTTGCCAGGTAATGGGAAAGCTATTACAAATTTCAATATATTGGCGAAAACAAGTCCGAGTTACCGTTTCCCTATTCCATACTTAGACACTTTTTTGATTGCGGATTCTCGGACTGACGGGCTCAAAATTGTGTTTCAAATCTTCCGCGACTTGCAAATAGTGTCCAGAGTTCCGTGATATACAATTTGTCCACTGGAATGCCTCGTCATGAGCCTGACCATCCATCGTTCCTTTCAATAATTTGTCGCAAGTTGGTTGTATGTCCATGAAATGGTAGATTTACTGTGTATCGAGTCGGGCCTACCATTTCCCTGTTCCATATTTAGACACTTTTTTTATTACGGGTTCCGGGATTGGCGGGCTCAGGATTGTGTTTTCACTGTTCCGCGACTAGCAAACAGTACCCGGAGTTTTGTGATATATAATTTGTCCACAGAAATGCACCATCATGCCCTCTTCTATGTTACGCGTTATGCGGTCAACACTCTCGACAGATACAATATGAACCTCGGGCCCTTGCCTCTGCTGGTTCTATATTGTAGCCCTATTTTGAAATGCCATCAACTACTTTCGATAATTAGCCATTCCTTAATTGTTGTTCCTTGTCCCCACCACCTTCCATGAGCGAAAGGCTTGAGGAGATGTCCCATGCTTCTACCACATACAAATTGACCACCGGACTCCCATATCATCCCCTCTTCCGTGGTACACATTTTGCACTCAAGTTCCCAGACATACAATTTGACCCTTGGGAAGTCACATCTCCTGGGGAACCATTGTCACCCTAATTTTGAAGCCCGTCCGACCGCTTTCCATACTTGCCCATTTCATGGAATCTCTTTCGCGGATCCTCGCGTTGGCAGGTTCACGAACTCTCCACTTCTTAGTCATTGTTTACTATGCTCACCACCTTCGCACTTCTTTCAGAGTATACAATCACCAAGGTTTAATGCTAACAGTTCAACATGCAACAACTGTACAGACCGTCATTAAAAAGAAAAAGGCTCGACGAGATAGTCACATTGGCTATTGCCACAGAAGTTTCCCAGAGACATGCAGAAAAGATCTTGCCACTTAATGGGATATATATTACAAGTTTCAATATATTAGCCAAAACGAGTCTACCCAGTCGTTTCCCTAGTCCATACTTGAGCCACTTTTTCGATTGCGGGTTTGTAGACAGGTGGGCTCACGATTGCACTTCCATTGTTTCATGTCCTGCAAACAGTACCCGAATTTTTGTGATATACAAATTTCCCTTTGGACTGTCCCATCATGCCCTCTTACATGTTATGCGTTTTGCACTCAAAAAATTTCGAGACATACAATTTAACCCCCGAGCCCTCGCCTCTAGCGGTTGTACCTTGTAACCCTATTTTGAAGCATGCCTGACCGCTTTCGATAATTAGACACTCTTTAATTGCTCTTTCCTGTCCCTGCCACCTTCCTACTTCTTTCTTAATATGCAATTAGTAACCTTTCATGCTAACAACTCACCATGCAGGAACCGTTAACATTGTCATTAATGAGCGAAACGCTCGAGGAGATCTCCCATTAATACACATTAAACCAAGATCTGTGGAGAGTTATATTGTCCCTTCATATTGTTCATCTCAAACACGGGTCGTCGGGTTGGCCAGTTCATGAAATCTCCAATCCTTAATTGCTTATTATCGTACCCACCATGCTCACACTTCTAGGTATGCAATTACTAGTCTTTAATGCCAACAACGCATCATGCAACAGTCGTTGAAATTTTCATTAATGAGCGAAAGGCTAGAGGACATCTCCCATTCACACGCATTGGACCAAGATTTGCGTAGGGTTATATTAGCCCTTCTAGCACTTCATTTCAAACATCGTCTGGAGCAAACCAACATTTTCATAAACTTATGGAAGCAACTCGACAGTAGTTCTGTTGAGATACAGTGAATATCTTCGAACGTGAGGACCAGAACTTCCAGTGGTCTAGGCCATACTCTTACTATTCATCCCGTTCCGCCCAGAATGAAGTGATTTGGACCTCTGGAATCGCTTATGCAAGCTGTGTCCCTGAGGTTTTTGAATGTAAGGAGGTGGTCTCTTGGTGCACCGAAAAATATATTTCAAGCCAAAGAATTATTCCATTGCGCAACCATTCTCCTTTTTCTTTGTCACCTCAGGTCTTCCGTAAGATGTTAAGATTGTCGGAGCCAACATTGACCTTCAGAGGACAAGACTGCAAACAATTCCTAGAAAAACATGAGAACGGGTTGGACCTCTTACACGAGTTCCTCGAAGACCCGACAACGGTTCCTAAAGATATCACGAAGTTGCAGGTCCTTCTCTTAGAAATCCATTCCGGGAAATTGCTTGGTTGTTTACAAGAATAATGAGACAGGAATCCATGACAAACATTTCCCGTATAGTTATTTATAATTCGTACTTCACAGTCAAGGAACAATTCATTTTTGATTGGGGGAAGCTAATTTCCATTGAAATTTGTTCCCAACTGTCACGATTCAAAGAAGAGAATAAATTTTATATGTCATCCTACTTGATTTTCGCAATAGTGCATTGCTGTCCATTTTCAAAACTGTCTATGTCCAAGAGAATAAACTATGAATTCGACCCAGTAACATTCTGGTACCAGGCCTTGTGGAGGCACAGGGCCTCCCATTGTTTTTATGAGGTTTTTAATGACTTCATCTCAGTTTTCAGAGATTTATACAAGAGAAAAAAATAGTTCATTCCTCTGCCCTGGAAAGTCAGGGACTTCGTGTTCAGAAACATCGATAAGATTGACAAATTCGCAAGCCATTTCAAGAAATTGAACCTAAAATATGATGAAAGACTAAAAGGGTTTGACGCTAATGGGATTTTTCAAGAACATTTACTATCAGTTGGCTTTAGTATCTCTTTTATCCATAGACGCCTGATCGAAGACAAAGACAGTGACGACAACACTCCTACTTCTGACGATTGCAACGTAGAGACATTGCAAAGCCCAATTGAATTGTACAGACAACAGGGAAAAGTCTCTAGTGAGAAGAGTGTCCAGTCCCTGACCAACACTCCCAAGAGCACGACATCACAGAGCATCGCTTCAATAGCCCACCCTAGTAAGAAAGCAACCCAAAAATCTTCAAACAGAGGACGAGATAAGAACCCTCCTCGTGGAAAAATTGATAGTTCTCACAAGCTTCCCTTGACGAAGAAGAGAAAAAACATTGTAGAGCAGGTGGAAGAACCCGAAATTGAAAGTGAGGACATTTAATTTAGAACATATGTGGATGCCCTGTCCTGCAAAGGTGATCCACCCGCGGACACGATGCACCATAGTTCCACAATGGAAATAGTTGAGACCGACATTTTTTACGAAGATGAATCCTTCGTATTCCAGAGCGTTGTTTTTGACAGCCAATCTAAAAACTTAATTATTGAAAAGAGAGATGTAACAAATAAGAAAGACAAATCTTGTTCAGAGATTAAATTTAGGAAAATGCAACCGACCCAAATATATTATTTTCATTGCGCAAACGTTGATGCTCTTGATGATTCCATTGAAGGAATTGAAGCGGAGAATGCTAGACTGAACGACTGGATCAAGGAATTGGATGAGGCTTTCATTGCTACCCCAGTGTTTTCCAGTCCTTTAGAAAATATCATGCCTACTACCCCTGCAGCCAAGTTAAAAGGATCCTCCAGCCTCCTCACATCATGCAGAGCCTATGTAGAGAAGAACATCAAGAAAAGAATGAAACTAATTGTTGAAGCCTGGGAAACATCACAAAATATAGCTTCTGTTCGAAAGAGGGAAAATTATTTTCACGGACATTTGCAGACGAATTTAAAAAAATGAAGAATGTTTCTATGAACAGACGATGATCCCTTTTTCCAACCATGCCATCAACAGCTTGGATCTGAAAAGAATACAAGAGGATATCCCTTGCCCAAAGCGGGTCAAACAATTAAAAGCACGATGGAAAGAGAAATTTAAGAACCTGAAGCTCATTGTCGAATCATGTGAACAAGCGATATCAGAGAAAGAAGAATTATTCATAAACCTGACCCAAATAGACTTAGCGAGAAGTACCAACGAGGTTCAAGACCCAAAAATAATCCTCAAATCCTTGTCCTTAACCAAGCAAGCCTTCGATGAACAACTTGATATATTAAAGGGGTTGTCTTTAGAAAAGTCTTACGACATCCTTGAATATGGTGAAGATGACGTCGACAACTGGCCAGTGGACTATTCAACACAAAATGAAGAAATTGAACAAGCTTTGCATAGTATTTCTATGGATCCAAGGAAATTAGAAAACAAACTTTTCGACATAGAAAGCCGGGATGAAATCAACATGGCCCCCATGAGAAGCTACATTGAAGAATGGCTCCAAAGGAGAACGGACAAGCTCACCGACGAAGGTCAACAACCTATTGACACGATTCTAGTGGTTGTCGACGAGAGCAAAAAAAACGCATCAGCTTCATAGTAAGTCTATACTGATCACATCTTGCTTTTTTTATCAATCCAGTTATTCTACCTCTTTAAATAGAAATATCTAACCAAATAATCATAACTTCCAATTTCTTGTTTTCAGGTCTTCCTCTCTATGATCGTGCACTTCTTATTTATACAGCCCTATTTCTTGTACTTATTTCATTTATGGTTCGCGGGAGACCCAATCCCAATCTATATGACAAACGCATTTAAATTTCCAGAAATATGGAACAGATTCCAGAAATATGTAACATACATTATTAATTTTTGATAAATTTCAAAGAAAACTAATTCAGGAACAATTTGTGTGCCCTGCTTTCAGAATGCTAAATTTATTTCCTTCAACTATGCTAGGTGTCAGGAAATTGTGTTTATTATATTTGAATGTTTAATGTGTGATTCCTACTCATTTTTTCCAGAAACCTTTATTTCAAGTCATTGAGACAGAAATTTTCTAAGTCCCGTGTTTGAACTATACACACCCCAGGAAAAAACAACCTCGTTCACATATTAACCACATATTAATATAATATTATGATTAACTAATTCGAGAGGTTCTTTGGGGGTCATCTACCAGCCCGTCCGCATATTAACCACATATTAATATAATATTGTGATTAACTAATTCAAAAGGTTCTATGGGGCTCATCTACCAACCCAATGTCTTCTGGCTGGCCTCTAACACACTGCCACGAGGCATCCTCTACATGGATACCACCTATACTTCAAGATGCTTCCCACATCTCTCTGTTGTTTCGGACTTCTATTTCTCCCTCGTTCCCACCATAACGGTGCATTTATTCCCATTCCAACCTGGGCGGGACTACGCTACCATGCAACACTTGTTATTTTAGCAATCTTCATTTGGGCTCTTAATCATTTCAAATATTATAATAACCCTTTTTTTGTATTATATTACAGAGGTAAGGTAGCATACTTCACCCCTCTACTTAATGGTGTCTCGCTACCCTTTAAAGAACTTGGTCTTACTACCTAGAGAACCTTTTACTCTACTCATTGTTCTAACACATGTTCATGTCCATATGATAAATAATTTGGGCAAGTTATCTACATCTTGCATTGTACAGATACTTGTCAAAACATCAAGCATAAAATCATTAAGAAATATTAAACAATGCATAGTATTGATAGACTTCTTGTTTTCAAATTAGAGCACAATGTTACTACCTCAGGACTCTCATAGAGTCTTAATCTGTAAATTAGTTCATAATACATGTGTATATAGAATCACCACAATTCCCAATGGGAGAATGTACACTTAACTCATCAACAATTGTTGAAACCATAAGATGATCAATCCCGAGCCTTACATAAGGTCGCATGTGTGAAATAATTTGATCAAGAATAAATAACATCAATCACATGCCCATGGCTAATCTATCAAAGCACCATTCATAATGAAAACTTATATATATATTTACATAGTGGCAACCTTGCATCACTTATCACATGTTCATAAACATCACATCATCAAAGGATTTCATAAGATTTATAAGCTCTTCAAGTTAAGTTGACCTAATGACACTAGTGGTTGAATCAAACCAAAATATACCATCATGTTTAAACATTGTTTTAGTTGGTAAGCAAAGTGTGGCCATTACAATGGACACAACTTTGGGAAATCCATGAAATTCTAGTCAAAGGTAGGTATTGTTACCTTAAAAAATATGTTGTTTCCAATGCAAATGGAAGAATAGGAATTGTTTTCCAACTATTTGTTGGTTGAAAGATATCAAAGACCAACAATAAGCCATTGGAATAGAGGTAATTGAAGAAGACATGGTGGCAATTATCTTAGAAACAACACCCCTTTATTTTGAAAATTTTGTAAAAACCCTTAATATTACTTATGAAACCACTGATGCAACTTTTGAGAAGTTGTCAAAGTCAATTGTTGTAGAAGGAATGTTGGAAGAAACAATTTAGAGCAACCATAACACCTCTAAAAGCACTTTTGCTACAAAGTACAAAAGTAAGCAAAATCAAACAGGACGAATAAACAATAGTGAAATGACATCTACAATTTCGTATTTAAGGAAAGCTAAATCCAAATCCAAAAATCAAAAGTGTTGTTGCTATGGAAAAGTAGGTCAACTAAACATTGAATGTAATAAAAGGTTGTGAATTAGAACATGGTAAACTTACTAAGAAGTAAACATGTATTTCATAAAATGAGGATAAATAAGAAAAATAATTTTTCTCTTTTGTTGTCAAATCCCAATAGCATGATTGGTTTCGAAGGGTTTTGTTTGTAGGGTGACTCGGGTCCGAAACCCATTATAGTCGGGAGGAGACACCTAAAAATTCCAGTCAGCTAAGGGTTGGTGTGGACCAAGCCAGGTGCAATCCCTGAATGATTTTGATGACTTAGATGCCCCTGGGTCTGTAATGTCCCATTTCCCTTAGGCAGTCGGGATACCGTGGTGGTTTATCCAATTTCCCGTAAACCATTAAACGGACAAGTTAGGGAAATGACATTAGTAAAGTCGCTTCTGAATTATAAAGCAAAACTTAGAGAAAGTGAGTTTATTAATGTTAAACCCCTCTTTGAGGGTATTTTCTCCAATTATTAATTAAAAGAAATATTTAATGAAGGAAAAAGAAAAAAAGTGAAAGGACAAAAAGGAGGATGGAGGATTGGAGCGGGGTTGTTGAATAATCATTTTGAGAATTTGTTTTGGAGAAGCTTGCGAGCTTGAGACGAGGGTTTTGAAACCCTTGGGAAGAAGAGTCAGTTTCGGGGTTGAAACAATACCTCCCTAGCTGAAGACAGGAGGAGCCATCCAAGCTTTTCAATTGCACATAACGGGTAGTGGATCCAAGAGACTTAATCTGAGATCGATTTCATTCTTCATTGGGGATAAAAGAGGCGTTTTCTGTGACGTGTGAAGAAGAATCGAGGGTTTCTGGTGTGGGACGCGTCCTCCTTGTGGCTGGGCGAATTTCCTTCACTGCTGGGTTACCCAAATCGTGGTCACTTGTGCTGGGTCGTGAGCCATTGTTTAGATCTCTGCTGGGCGGATTTCCTCATTATTGAACTGTCCAAATCGTGTTTTCTTTGCTGAAGCGTGAGCTCTGGTTCTTATTCTCTGATGGGTGCATTATCTATGAGGCTGCGTGCTCCCTGTTGTTGTGTGCTGCGTGGTAGACAAGGAGACATTGCTGAGGACGTGTTGAGGTCGATCTCTTAGCTGGCTGAATATTACATTGAAGGGACAGACTTCCTGTACTGGGGCGCTGCCATATAACTCCAATAAACAGTAGAATGACCAACAACTTAATCGCTCACCTTCTTTCAATTCGTGTGGGCAAATTTTGGCAGTTCGTGTGGCTGTGTATCGAGGGAGGATTCCAACTTCTATTGCACACTTTATACTCATTTCTGAGAGGTACTCTAATCTCATTCTAATTGTTTGGAGCAGCATTAATATTATTCAATAAGAGCAGTCAATTTCTGAGTATTTTTGCTATGGTATGCATGGACGTTTTTCATTATATTTTTTTGGGTTTTGCTTAAATCATAATAAGTCATTGTGCACATCATTGGGAGGCATAAGGGAACTCAAAATCACTATAACAGCAAACAGAACCAATGAGACAACATGTTGTCCCTTAAAATTTCACCTACAGCCATATTTTATTGATGCATGCCAAGTGTTTAACGAAAGTCCAACACCAAAGTGGGAGAGTTTTTCCAAGTTTTCCAACCCAGAATATTGCAGTGGTATCAGAGCATGATCTTGGCCAGCTGTGGGCCACATTGATGACTGAAGAGGGGCTACAAAACATCACCTATAGGCGCAGGAGGTACAAAAGCGTAGAGGGCAGGGAAGCAGAAATGGAGGACACTCCACGAAACAATGCAAATCTGCCAGAGGATAGAGAAGATGGATTGATCAGAGGGCTTATGAAAGCCTTACAGGACATTGCRGAGGGTCAGAGGGAGACCCGAGAGTTCATGGGCAGAATCACAGGTTATGCTCTAGGGAGCAAGCACGGTGAAGAAAAGGGGGAGAGCAACAAGAGAGGGCAGATGGAAGAAGGGGGAAACACACACAGACCTCATATGGAGGTGATCACCTCTAGGACTGGTCCTCAGAACCGCCCTCATGACTATAGCGAGATTCCCAGATCTACCATGCCCAAGTTTTTAGGACCAACAGAGACAGGTACAGGAGGACAGGTAGAGCAGGATGAGCCGCTAACAGCTTATTTCCAGGAATACAAGGCCATGGATCCGGAATTGAGGGAAGCTATGACTTTTGCCGAGTTCTGTAGCTTCAAGGGGAGAAACAGGCCGAGATTTTTCAACAGGGGTCCCACACAGAGCTACGAGTTGCAACACACAGTG
>ML827579.1:5822-32269 GCA_009831015.1 Picea engelmannii | reverse complement strand
CTGGAGAAACCTTACCATCAAAATCATTAGAAACTTCACTACTATCCCAGCTTGAAGATGACGAGACATTCGACTTGGGATAAAATGTACCATTCCCATCCTTACGATCCTTGTTCCAGGTTCCAACATAACAACTACCATCTGCCCATGTATATATACCTTCCCCATGTTCAAACCCATCTAGTCACTGCCCCTCATACTTATTCCCATTAGCCCACGTCAGGGTGCCTTTTCCACACATAAGACCCCCTTTCCATTCACCCACGTATTCATTACCATTTTCCCAAATATACCGGCCCTCCCCCTCCTGAACACCATGCGTCCAGAATCCTTCATAGAAATCCCCATTTGCATAGTATTTCCGTCCACGCCCATGTTTCTCATTCATCTCCCATGGCCCTTGTAAGTGGAACCATCCATCTCCCATTGCCTTGAACCATGAGAGTCTAGGGGATGAATTGGAGACCACAAAAAGGGAGTACAATGCCATGAGAATGGGATTCATGAGACATGTTTCCACGGGGGAGTATTTCCACATCAAGATGAAAAGAAAATCCAAGGATCGTTATAGAGGCGACAATGAGATAGGGCGCAAGGACAGAAGAATGGAGTTTCCAACCTTTGATGGTTCAAATCAAATCTTAGCCACAACATGGGTGAAAAATATTATTGCTTATCTCCAATTGAATACCATGGAGAAAGGAAATGGCATCAAGTTTTCAACATTGTACTTGATGGGCAATGCACATGATTGGTGGTTTCATGGGATGAACACCTTGGGACACGAGAATGTCACTTCTTATCACGACTTCACCCAAAGACTCATTGACAGGTTTGACAGGGAGGATCCAAAACTTCATTTCAGAGAGCTCACACAAATTAACACATGATCATCTAAAGCCTTCATTGAGGAGTTTCAGAGAGTGTCGGTTATGGTTCCTGACGTGTCAGGATCTAGATTACTAATGTTGTATATAGAAGGATTGAACGAACCTTTGTGAGGATGGGTTAAGGATTTTAATCATGTAACCTTATAGGACTCCATTGAGCACACTCGATTTCTAGTTGGTGCAACTAACAAAAACAGGTTCACACCTAGACCTCCAATGACTACAAGGGGCCAAGATGCTAAACAGATTGAAAAAGGGAAGGGAAATATTGATTAATCCACAAGAAGAGAGTTAAGAAAGAATCAACTATGCTTCACTTGCAAAGAACCATGGCATACATGTCATAGGTGTTTGGGAAAAGGGAAAATTCACTATATAGAAGTCATGTCTAACGGTGAGGAAGAGACAGATGATGAGGAGGGTGGAGCTATCCATAATATACAAGTGAGTGAAATGGAGGAAGAAAAAGCATTGGATGCACAACGTGATGAAGTACACCCCTACACCATGATGAAATACTCAATAAGGTCACTATTGCATCTATGAGTCGAGTGCCTAAGTTTAACACTTTTCGAATGAAGCGAGTTTTACAGGGACAATGGGAAATGATGTTGATCAATGGAGGAGGTTCTCATAATTTTATTGATATTGCTATGGGAGAAAGGATACATATTCCTACAGTAGACTTTGAGAGCTTCTTGGTTGAGGTGGCAGAAGGGCGCACTATGCCTTGTGACAGGTATATTCTTCAGATGAGCTTGACATTAGGTAGATACTCCTTGACATTGGATTTTCATGTAGTGTACATTCCTGACACTAATATCATATTAGGTGTCCAATGGCTTAGCACCTTGGGGCCAATTACCACCAACTACAAAACAATGGAAATGTCCTTCAATACAAAAGAGGGGAAGAGGGTCACGCTTAAGGGGATGGCAGGAGAGTCACCTAGATTTATGACAACCAAGAAAATCCATGCAATATTTAGGTGTGAGGAGGTGGCCTATGCAGCTGAATGATTTGTTATGTAAGGAAGTGTTGGGAAAAACAAGCAGTACCCTCCAGACATACAAATAATCATTCACAAGCATAAAAAGGTCTTTGAACCGATTCCTCCAAGTCCACCACCAAATAGGGGGTTTGAACACATTATAGAATTGGAAGAAGGTGCCAAACTAGTCATCACTACACCTTACAAGCACCCCAAGAAGCAAAAGGACAAGATTGAGAATGCCATCAAAGAATTACTAGCCATGGGACATATCATACCAAGTTCAAGCCCATTTGCATCATCAATTGTGTTGGTGAAGAAGAAAGATAGGACTATGTGCATGTGCATTGATTACAGAGACCCGAATAAGAAGACTATAAAAAACAGGTACCCCATTCCTAGAATAAATGAGTTGTTGGATGAGTTACATGGTGTAGTTTACTTCACAAAAATTGATTTGCGCTTTGGATACCATAAAATTTGGATGAGGGAGAAAGAAATTCATAAGACAAGCAACATGTGTCACTATGGGCATTATGAGTTCCTTGTCATGCCTTTTGGCTTGACCAATGCACCAACCAACCACTTTTTAG
Organism: Picea engelmannii; assembly: GCA_009831015.1. Lineage (NCBI taxonomy): Eukaryota > Viridiplantae > Streptophyta > Pinopsida > Pinales > Pinaceae > Picea > Picea engelmannii. The sequence continues at coordinate 29,795 of ML827579.1, read as the reverse complement.
TCATTCATGAACCATGTGTTTAAAAAAAAAACCGAGGAAGTATCTACTTGTCTTTTTTGATTACTTGCTAATTTACAAAAAAACATGGGAGGATCACCTCAAACATGTGGATGAGGTCTTGAGCATAATGGAGAAGCAGTCTCTATATGCCAAGGAATAAAAATGTGAAATTAGGATGACAAAGGTTCTCTACTTGGGACACATTATTAGAGTGAAAGGGGCACAGGTTCACCAAGAGAAGATCCATGCCATCATTGATTGGCCCTCATCCAAAACACTCACATAACTCAAGGGATTTCTTGGCATTTTCATTTATTACAAAAGGTTTGTGAAGGGATTCTCCCAACTTTGTGCACCCCTAATTGATTTGACTAGGAAGGGGGCATTTAGGTGGAGTATTGAGGCACAATCAACATTTGAAAAAATTAAAAAGGTAATGAGCACTTGGCATGTATTATCCTTGCCTAATTTTTCTTATCCTTTCATCTTAGAGTGTGATACATCGGGTGAGGGTGTTGGAGTTGTTCTCATGCAAAATAGGAATTTCATTGCCTATGAGAGCCACAAATTGATGGGGCCTAAGTTGTTGTATACCATTTATGATAAAGCAATACTATCCATAATTCATGCCTTGGCCAAATTCAGGCAATATCTAGTTGGAGCAAAATTTGTGGTTAGGACAGACCATAATAGCCTCAAGTAATTTATTGAGCAGAAGGAACTTAATGAAAGACAACAAAATTGGGTGAGCAAGGTTCATGCATATAACTTTGACATAGAATATTTCAAGAGGAAGAACAATCTTGTATCACATGCCTTGTCCATAAGACCCTCAACCTACTCCTTGTCAGAAATATCAGTTGATTGGAAATATCATCTATTGGTGGAATACTCTAAAAATAAATTTGCATGTGAGTTGATGGATGAACTTCTACATGATGAAAAATACAAGATTATAGATGAAATCATTTATTACAAGGGAAGGATCTATCTAGTTCCAAAATCCTTATTCAGGAATAAGGTGCTTCAAGAATTTCATGACTCATCATTAACGGGGCATCAAGGATTTCTTAAATTATATAGATAAATAAGGTAAAGGTTCACTTGGAAGGGTATCAATGGAGATGTCATGCGCCACATCAAGGATTGTACCACTTTCCAACAAAACAAAGATGAGAAAACTCATCCAACAAGTCTATTACAACCTCTCCCCATTCTAGAGCGCAAGTGGGAGAGTGTGTTTATGGATATCATTACAGGTCTCCCCAAGGCATAGGGGAAGGATTGCATATTTGTGGTAGTTGATCACTTGACTAAATTTTCTCACTTTTTCACCATCTCCATGGAAACGCATCTCAAGTGACAGATCTATTTTTCAGGGAGGTTTTCAAGTTGCATGGATTACCCAAAACGATTATGATTGACAGGGATAACAAATTTATGAGCATATTTTGGCAAGAGTTATTTAGGATAGTGGGTACTGAGTTAACTCCCAACACTAAATACTATCCAAAAACATATGGGAAAATTGAGATAGTGAACAAGTGGGTGGAAGGTTACCTTCGCAATTATGTATATGGGCAACAAAAAGCGTGGGTCGAGTGGCTTTATCTGGGTGAATACTTCAAAAACACCACTCACCACATGTCAATTGGTATGTCTCCCTTCAAATATTTATACAGTTATGATCCCCTCACTTTCATTGAGATTGTGTTTGGAGATAGAAAGGCCCCTATGGATAAAGAGTGGATACAATAAATTCAAGACATTCTCAAAGAGCTCAAAGGCCATTTGAAAAGAGCAAAAAACCAACAGAAGTTATATGCTGACAGGCACATAGTGGAGCACACTTTTGAGGTAGGGGACTTGGTGTATTTGAGGCTACAACCATACAGACAGGTATCCATTAACAAAAATGGCATTGAAAATCTCAAACCTCATTTATATGGGCCTTACAAAGTGCAAAGGAAAGTTGGGGAAGTTGCATATGAATTAGAATTACCACAGCGAAGAAAAATCCACAATGTTTTCCATGTATCATGCCAAAAGAGGGCATTGAGAAAACATCTTTTAGCTAATGAAGAGATACCACCAGTTGATGAAGAAGGGCACTTGATCTTGATTCCAGAGGATATTTTGGAGGTGAGGGTGAAACAACTACGAAACAGGGACATTAAAGAATACTTGGTTAAATGGAAAAAAAAATTCCCTATAGAAGATGCCACTTGGGAGAGTTAACGGGTGCTACAACAAATAGGTTTAGCATTGCTTGTGGGAAAGAAATTTCTAGTAGGGAATACCACTATTGTGGGAAAGAAATTTCCATGTATGTAGGTCACTTTATTATCTAAATAAAGGTCAGATATGAAGTTGTTTCTCATTATCTTGTGTTGTCTCTCTTGTATCTTGTTATTTTCTATATTATTGTGTTATCTTCATCGTTCATATGCTATAAAACCCAATAAAACACTTCCAACGCAACTTTTACAAGAAACCTGCAAAACAATCAAGACAATAACACAAACATGTCAGAAAATAAACACCTAATTTCCTAGTGAATCTGCTTGGGAACATTACATTACCACACATGTATAGGCCATACTCTTGAATCTACACATATGTATGTTTGAGCCAAAGCCAAATGTCACAAAGGAAATCAACAACATGATGAGAAAATTCATTCATCACAATGAAAGAAAAGAAGAAATATATATTTTTCTCCTTTATCAAGTTTTGTGTAGAAGTGGATATGAATGGCCATAGAAGTTAATCTTGAATATTTGGCACCATGGTATTCAGTATCTTGTAAGTGACAAAGGGGTTGTATATTTTCTATGGTTTTGGGCACATTGTGAAGGATTATAATCTCTCATCGTTTTCTAGTCTCAACTCCAACCTTTTCATATTCATTATTGGCCTAACTATCCCTACTAGGTCACAAGCCTATATCATAAGGTTTATGAGTGCCAATAATCCAAGGCCCACTACATGAAAATGTTATGTTTTTTTTTGTTTTTTTTTTTTATATTGGAAAGGGCTTCAATGATAATATCAATGGTACCTACAAAGGCTCCTAGGAAATTTGTTCTAAAAGTCTATCATGAGGTAAATCCAACTCTAATATAAATTAAATTCCTATTAATATTTATGTTAATGGATATGATTTTGTTTGCAATTTCATAGGGAAAAAATTCTCATTGGGATTCTTTGTGGGAAAGTCCCACTTGATATTGTCAAAGGAAATTTCGCCAAGGAGGTCTATAAGTCACATGGGTGGTGTTGTATCCATACCTACAAATTGAATAAGGTTTTTTCTATTTCAATTTGATGAAAAGGCTCTCATCTTATAAGTTCTCAAGAGGGGTTTGTAGATTTATTTTTTTCCAAAGGAAAAAATTGCAACTATTTTAATTCAAGTTGAAAAATTAGTTACATTTTGGAAGTGCCATAAGCACCATAACATGAAAATAAACAAAAACAATAGGGGCTTGTGGATATGAAAGAATATATTAGTTATTTTCTCCTTGTCATATGAGGGGTTCTCAATTGACTAGGAAGCCTAGTTGTCATACCGATTGTGAGTAGAGTTCCCTAACCTCCTTACACAATTATGGTCATTCTTTGAATGCATTTCAGCCTTGAAAGGTGGCTCTATCTATCATGATGCCAATGAGTATTTTAACTGTAGGCCTGAAAATTGAATCTACATTAGGTTTATTTTGTCAAATGACCTTAAAAATTTATGTTGATTAGGATGGGAGAAAAGATGACGTTTTACCATGTATACTACATTATACTTATAAAAACTTATATTATATGTCAAAGTATGGACACATGTATATAGGATTTCCCATTAATGAAATAAGACAACCATAAGGTGACCTCACCAATGCAGACCCTCCAAGTTAACAATGGTGTTGAACGAGATGAACCTAAGTGATGCATAATAATAAAGGTGATGGACCCCAAAAGGCCATGGCCCAAAAGAGTACAATGCCAACTAATCCTTTTGGGCACTAGGATACTTTGAAAAATAGGTCGATGATCAAATGTGTCTTTGGACCCTCTTAGCAAGGTGGGAGAAATCATTGAATCGATCTCTTATACTTTTTCTTGACTACTAGACATAGGAATTTACTAATATATTGCATAAGTGACCATAACTTGTCACTTTGGTGCTTAATGTTTCCCCTACACACTTCTTGTAATTTTGAACTACTTTGATCCTCTCCACGACCTTGGAGATAATGAAGAGCATATGCACAACATGGAAAGTTCGTAATAAAAGTAACCTAATTTAATGTTTCATGCCTAAGTGACCCTTAAGAAAATATCTCATTTTCCATATTTTTTTTCAAGTGGCAAGGTGGATATTTTATGTTTACAATAAATCAAACTTACTAGTTTTTTTTTGTTTTTTAATATTTAATGTATGTGCTATAATTATATTAATGCATAAGGTTTGGGTTCCTACCCTAATATCCCCTTAGCATGTTAGTGTGGTTTTTGAGTTGGGTATGGATCCCATGCAAAGGTTAGTATGGATTTGGTTCAATCTTGACAGTTGACTTCTAGACTTGGCTAATATTCGTGCCTCTAAAAAATTGAGAAAGAGATATATTCCCTGGTGTTGGATGACTGTGTAATGTCCCTTCCTATATTGGGACAATTTTTGCAATTTTTTGGTTCAAAATTTTTGTCAAACACTTTGCTAACATGCCGACATACCCTTGTAATAATCCTGGTTGTTGTGGTATAGTTTCAAGTGGTTAACGAGTCCAAGAAATCCATCAAATAGTTTGACATTAGGACCAAATACCCCTACACAATCCCTCTTCAATGTTATAAATATATGCTGCTATTTATGAATTTCTAGATTAGGACTTCCTTCAAACAATTTATTGTTGATGATAGTTATAATTTTTGTTTGGTTTAAATCCTTTTTCAAACATTTTGTATCATTTCCTAGTGCATTTGAAATATAATTGGTGACAACAGAAATACCATAGATATTAATTCAATGACAACAATAAGGTATTATCCAAACAGATCAACATTATTATTACTCCAAAGTTGCACAATTACATCAACAAACAATTTGCAATTCTGATCAGAAATATATTTCATTAAGATGATATGATTGGATGGAATAAAGAGTGAAGATGACATTGTAATGACCATTGTAACCCTCAATTTGTTGCCCAAAGAATTAGCTGCCACAAATAAACATGATTTGTTCCTCAAGATGAATCAACCTTGCTGCAAAGATACAATCACCTCAAAGAATAGATATGTTGCAATAGATATGTTGCCATATATGGTTTCTTCAAACCCCAAAGAGTACCACTTGCTGATATATTGCCAAATCAGCCTTTAAACACTCCAAATATGCTACCATGGTGCCAAATTGGCTCCCTTAATACCTCATGTTGTTGCCAAGTATGATAGTAATTCTTCTAGATACGATTCGACCCTCCAAAATTGGTGAGAATAGCCTCACAGCCTCCCTCAAACTCTGCATAAACCATCACGATCCCTGCATGAGAAGAGTTTGACCCCAATAGAAAATTTGTAAACTCTCCAATGAAGTCGCTACCTTCTCAATTGATCACTAAAACCTTGGCCATTGAATTGGACACCACAGACTTTGAAGCGCAATGGAAACACTGAGTGAATTTCCCTCTTTGTCTAGCTAGGGTGGATGTCTCACCACTAAAACCAAGCCATAAGGGTTTTGTCTCTAGAAACCCTTTAAAAAACCCTAGGCTCCGAGAGCTCCAAGTCAATAGACAAAATGATCAAGCATGCCTTGAGAATGAGCTCTCATCTCTCTTTTATTGGCCCTCTTTTCTTTTCTCCCATTCACTTAAATTATTTAACTAAATTTCTAAGGTTGTTCTTCATGTTACTCATTAAATCACTTTTTAACCCCTTTTTAACTCCATAAAGTGATTAATTTTCTTTTAATACATTTACGGTCACTAGAAGCCCCTTTATCATCATCCCAACCTTTAGATATTTTTGTCTCAGTTCCAACGAGCTATTACACTAAGGTTCCCCCTCAAATAATACAATCTAAATAACGCCTTTAGTGCATTTAATTAAATTATGCTCAATAATACTCCAAAAATACGAGAATCGACGGAATGCCATGGAACCAAGAACGAACTGTGTAGAATTGATCCCGATGATAAAAGATGATAAATGGACTAGGTTGTACCTCATATAACTCCTCCAAACCCTCTGATATCACTGGTAACATAACCTCACCCCTCTATCCTGGCTGAAACAAACCCTGGAAGTCATCTCCAATTGTATAATAGGGAAACCCAAAAATGGGGACATGAGAGTCCTACCTTCCCAAAGATTGCTTGTCCTCAAGTAATTCCATCACAACCCTATTCTAACACACCCATGGTGGGGCATCAAAATTTTGTTCTTCTTAAGAAAATAAAAACCCCTATTCGGGGTCTCTATTCCATTCTACTCTTCCATAGCTTTCCAACCATGGTCTCCATGCTCCAAACCGAGCTCAGAGCTGGCAGATATCCTCTCCCAAGTTCTTTGGGTTCTTCCATCCCTCTATACTTGCACATGAACACCGGATATGACCAAATGCCAAGACAACCACCGCACGAATCCTCCGGAGTGGAAAATCTCTGAAGTTCACAATCCGACGTAGCAGGTCCTCAGATATTTCGATGAATCTGATTCATTTCGGGACTTCGACATTCGAGAGTTTCGAACGCTCCAAAGTCTTTTCTCCCAGACGTACTTTGTACTCGGAGTTATAGATCGAGTGCCATGTGTCTGTCATGATCGACGGTTGTGATCCACTTCGGGACTTCGGTGTTTGGGAGTTTCAAACACTGTAATGCCTTTTTCCTCCGAAGTAATTTGTACCTAGAGTTACAGATCGAGTGACACGCGTCCCTCGTGATCGACGATTGTGATCTACTTTAGGACTTTGGCATTCGTGTGTTTTGAACACTCCAACACCTTTTTCTTTCAAAGTACTTTGTACCCAGAGTTATAGATCGATCTCCACAGGTCCCTTCGTGATCGACGACTGATATCCACTTTGGGAATTCAACGTTCGGGTGTTTTGAAGACTCCAATGCCTTTTTCCTCTGAATTACTTTGTACCCGTAGTTACAGATCGAGCGCCACATGTCCCTTTGTGATCAACGACTATGATCCACTTTGGGAATTTGGCGTTTGGGTGTTTCGAACACTCCTATTCCTTTTTACTCTTAAGTACTTTGTACCCAGAGTTGAATATTGAGCGCTACACGTCCTTTCATGATTGACAACTATGATCCACTTCAGGACTTCGACATTGAGGAGTTTCAAACACTCCAATTCCTTTTTCCTCTGAAGTACTATGTACCTGAAGTTACTGATCGAGCGCCACACGTTCCCTTTCAACGAATGGTTCCGATGGACTTAGGCACTTTGAAACTTCACTCCTCACGTTCCTCCGGAGTGTACTTATCTGGAGTCTGTTAGAATATAATGGATGTGCTCATTTTACCATTGACAATATCTCTATTGTCACCCAACCATAGGCCGAAGCCACCCTCCGAGCACCTTAACCTTGACAGATAATCACTCTGGAAGCAAACCCTAGGCTAGATATCCAAACAAAGGATAGTGCACCTTTCCCCAAGGATAGCGCATCAATAAGAGTTGATCAGATAGTCCAAACCCTAGCCAAGAGATAGTCCAAGCCAAAACGTAACTTCTAGCTGCAGCAGTTGCACCGACAACTCTCCTCAAACCTGCACACAAAACTGGGCACTGTAGTGCACAAAAGTTGCTACTCTGCAATTATGAGACTGCCTGCCAGAATGAAGACTGGCCTCCTTTATTTATAGTAATTTTGGCTAACTGCCTGGGCCGACTTCTCATTCTAGGTATCTGTCTGTTCAATATATATTATTTCTTCTGGTCGACTTCTTCTCTTGGAGGCTAATAACCTAATACAAGTTATCCTTTTGAGCCGACATGTCTTCCAGGGTTATTAGCCAACTCATTAGGGTTTCTTCTTGCTTCCCGGAGTATTCTATTATTGTCAAGTTTACACGTGGAGGTAAATACCTCCCGCAACTACCATAATATCAACACTCCCTCCTAGCTAGGGAGGTATTACAAGTAATGGTGTTAAGCACAAAAAATACCATTCACCCGTTAGCAACAACATAGATATATAAACTAGATCATAATCACCATCATTATCATCAGTTGCATCATCTCTCGAAACCATACTCTATCTGAGTAATCAGACATGATGCTCACTCCATAGAGTGATACAGAAGCCATTCTTCTAATCTAGAAGAGTAAATGTTCTGAACCATTTTCCGTCTAGGAAATCTTTGTTCTTTAATCATTCATCTGGCTAATAATCATTTACTAAACTGATGATAGTCTTCAAGGTAATCAGAACAAATATAGAACACAACTGTGTCTATCCATAGTAGTACATAACTACAATCCAGTGGTACACTACTACACCAAGTATCAAACAAGTACTTGATCAATAACATATAGTCATGAGAAATGGAACACATCCACCATAGTAGTATGCATCTACTGTCATACAGTCTTCATAACAATCATCTGATGTCAACTTGCACAGAAATAATGTTATGATATAAACTAAATCATCTGATCCAATCTTCCAGTCACATCTGTGAGATATGAAAGAATATCCGCCCTCAGAGTAGAATAATGAGATATCTAGACTATTATTCTCAAGCAAGGAAGAATATTTGTCATATCTTCTGAACCTGGAACATTCCCCACCCTAGGCCATTCTTCCTACACTAATCAAAGTGCACCCTAGAGAGAATGTATAAACCCTAAGGAATGCCTGTCCCTGATTGCTGAGCCTGGACCATTCCCCACCCTGGGCCATTCCTCCTACACTAATCAAAGTACACCTTGGAGAGAATGTATAAACCCTAAGGAATGGTTGTCCGGACCATTTCCTCTATTAACCACAAGAGGAAAAGGTTGTCTAGACCATTTCCTCTGTTAACCACAAGAGGAAAAGATTGTCTTGTATCAACCTCCAAAACAGACCATTCCTCATGTTAACCACAATGAGAAATCGTTGTCCGGCGAGCCAGGACAGTCTTCTTGAGTAACCCTCAAGAAGAGAGACTGCCCTAGACCACTCCCCATGTTAACCATAATGGGAAGTCACTGTCTATGATACATCAGCAATCTGGACCATTTCCCATGTTAACCACAATGGGAAATCACTGTCTGTCATAATTCTCAATCCACTTTTCGAACTGGAAAGGAAACTGCTCATCCTGGACCATTTTTCGAACTGAAAAATGACTGTCCATAAATCAATACATATCAGTGCTCCCTCCCAACCTGGGAGTCATCTCTTCCTTTTTCAATAAGGAAGTCGTCTCCACGAGATCCAACTTGAGTACGCAAACTCTTTCATATTGGATAGAAACTTTACCAAGATGTCTATTTATCTGCTCATCTGTGGAGATATGTATTGGAGAACCACTTTCTCCTTTCTGGACTTCATCACAGATAATGTAATGCTTGATTTCAAATGTACTTTAGTCTGGAACACTGATTTTCTGTGAAGGCTTCATGTAGCTCTGAACAATAGAGTATATCATAGTTGGAAAAATGGAACATATCCATGTGGCACTTATTTTTTTCATCATGAGATCTGATCTACCAAGCAATCATCTTGATACAATATCTCTGTTATAGAGAATCTTCACCACACTTCTGTTGTGCATTGGAGGTTCTTCACCAAGTTATCTCCTTCCATCTGTATACAAGGGTCTCTTTCTGGTATGCCTCAAAGTCTTAAGGTTTCTCTTCATATGCTCTTTGTTCAATTTCTCTGGAGAATAGTCTTTGTATTCATCTTTATGTAGCACTCCAACCCATGGATGATATAATGACTCATGTAGAGGTATGCCTGGTTTACCAGAATGAGAAATCATCATAGTCTTCTCCCTCCATCTGGGAGAAACTCTAGTTTTGGATCTTGCAATGCTTTCATTCATAAGTCTTCCATACACTGTTCTTCATCACGAATTTCAGTTCCTCAGCTTGATTGCTTTTATTGAGTTTATATCACGCTGACAATCTTATGATTCTTGATACAATGATTGGTTGTTCTGGATTCTCTTTCTTTCTTTGAATATTCATGTTCTTCCTCGTGTTTAGCTCTTGGGTCCATGGAGTAGATTCCATGCCCTAAATATTTCATTTCTTTCTTTCATCACAAGATCACGGATGTGGATGGAAAACCAATGATACTTTAAATCTTCTCTTCGAAGAAGACTTATTCTAAGGTTGAACTAGATACGTATTGTCTTTCATGGATGTTATCATGGATATATACTTCATCATCATCTATGGATCATAGGAATATCTCCCTCCTAATCCTTGCTTCATGTATGAGTTCATATAATCGTCTCCCTCCATCTAACAGAGTCCACGCTTCCATATGCATCATTATTGTCTTCTGCAATATATAATTGGCTCTCTCTGTCTAATAGAGTCCACACTTCCGTCTTGTTGTCTTCTAAAAAACGTTATAAGTCTTTCTCTGACTTCTTTCTGTCTTTGCTTCTTTTGAGTCTCTTCATGATTGATTCGACGTATTTCATCTTTTCATGTGTATTATCTAATGATATCAATCCGTATCTTGTTGTTCTTCCATAGGTATAGTTTTTCTTGGAATATATTATCTTTCAAGGGATAGATATACAAGATATGTACAGAGACAATAAAAACAAGATATGTACAAGAAATAAGAAGAGTATTGTTACCTTTAGAAGAAGAAGTCTCTTTCATCTTGCTTAGTCTTTTTTGTAGGTTCCTTTTCTTTGGAAACTGATGCTTCATGTTTCTCCTTACTTTTCCTTAGCTCGAGACAATGATTCTTGTAGTGACCATACTTTCGACAGTTGAAGAATTGTATTTCTGAAATGCCTTTCTCTTTATTTGGCTTCCTCCTTGAGACAAACTTCCTTTTGTTCCTGAAGTTATTGAATCTTGCTGTGAAGGATTGATCAACGTACTTCTTTTGGGTTTTTCTCTTTTGTATTGATCCTTGATTCTTCTTGAGCACATCAAGTCCAAAGTTCTTCAAATGTCAAATACTCCTTCCTTGTGTTCATGCTTGCAGCAAATGAATCCCACGTCTTAGGAAGACCATTGAGTACTATGTTTACCAATTCCTTCTTTGAAATGATCTCTTCAATAGCTTGTAGTTGATCTCTTAAATGGGAGATCCTCACAAAGTATGATGTTATGTTGTCCCCATCATTCATCTTCATGTCACAGAGCTCATTCTTCAGACTCACAACTTGTCCAATGTTTGTGACTGAGAAGAGGTTTGTTAGGGAATCATACATATTCTTCAATGAGTCAAGATGAGAGATGTAGGGTATCAAGTGGTCTTTTATAGATCCCACTATGATACTCATGGCATTGATGTCACTGTCTTTGAACTTCTCCATAGCTGCAACATTCTGTGGTTCCTTCTCTTTTCCTTATTCAAACACTGGTTCCACAATCTTTCCTTTCACGATATCCAACACTTTATTCTTGGCAAGGATGAGGTCAATCCTTGCCTTCCACGCTCTAAAGTTAGAGGCTCCATCTAACTTGTTCTCCGACTTCATAGAATAAGTCATGGCTGCTTTGACTTGGTCAAACCCTAGATTTGACCACAAACTCAAACTTCGCGTCTTGGCTTGCTGAGAGTATCAGGAGATGTGCTAGGTTAGGGCGCATTGATCTATCCATATATTATGTCAATCCCTTCACTTAAAGTGCCTCAATGAGAGGATTAGGGTTTCTGCAACTGCACCTGCTAGTAACCCTAGTGGCAATGCTATGGTGATTTCTCCTTCTAGAAACCCTAGCGACAATTCTTCAACGAGCTTGGCATCCTTACGGCTATGTTTCCTTCTAGCGGTTAGACTAAATGAAGGAGGTGTGGGCCCATAACCGGTTAGAATATAATGGATGTGCTCATTTTACCATTGACAATATCTCTATTGTCACCCAACCATAGGCCGAAGCCACCCTCCGAGCACCTTAACCTTGACAAAGAATCACTTCGGAAGCAAACCCTAGGCTAGATAGACAAACAAAGGGTAGCGCATCTTTCCTCAAGGATAACGCATAAACAAGAGCTGATTAGATAGTCCAAACCCTAGCCAAGAGATAGTCCAAGCCAAAACGTAATTGCTAGCTGTAGCAACTGCACCGACAACTCTCCTCAAACCTATGCACAAAACTGGGCACTGCAATGCGCACAAGTTGCTACTCTGCAATTCTGAGACTACCTGCCAGAATGAGAACTAGCCTCCTGTATTTATAGTAATTCTGGCTAATTGTTTGGGCCGACTTCTCATTCTGGGTATCTGTCTGTTCAATATATATTATTTCTTCTGGTCGACTTCTTCTCTTGGAGGATAATAACCTAATACAAGTTATCCTTTTGCGCCGAAATGTCTTCTAGGGTTATTAGCCAACTCATTAGGGTTTCTTCTTACTTCCCAGAGTATTCTATTCTTGTTAGGTTTACACATGGAGGTAAATACCTCCCACAACTGCCATAATATTAATAGAGTCAACGATCTATTGCCACAGGCCTTCCTGTTCCAACGGCTAGGATCTACTATGACACTTTGGCACTTCGGGGATTTTCGAAGCACCTCGAATCCTCTGAAGTCTGGAAGTCTCAAACTCCCAGAATCCCAGTCATTTCACCAACCACGTGGGTGAGGTATGTAAGTGTCAAGGGCTGACACATAGCTAGTTCAGGGGCGACACGTGCCCACATCTGGGATGACACGTATCACATTCAAAAGGGGCTATAGGGTATGGGATGTGCATGAATCCAAGTGGCACGTGGCTCATCAAGCTTAAATACACATCACCATGGATGGCGTCATTGTGCCTTGTCACTCCGGTCTAATCGTCTTTCAACCTCCCTCATATTTTCATGGTCGAAATCCAGCCGACACCGATTCATTCACATATTGACGGTTCACAGTGATTGTGGGGCCCCAACGTGCTCGCTCTTTATCTGAAAAATGCTTGCCTGACTCGGTCTAATCGTGGTCGTTGATCCTCCACCTTGATGATATCAAAGGCGTTGGTTGATTGCAAGCCATGAACTAGCACGCCCGCTAATTTCACCTTCGCACTCCGCAATGATTCCCAACCATCGATCTATGTTCACAGATCAATGGTTCACAGTGATTGCGGGGACTAATATTCGCAATCTAAGAAGTGCTCGCCCAACTCTATCTAATCGTGGTCATTTATATTCCACCCCAACGAGATCAATGACGTTGGGTGATTGCAGGTCGTGAACTAGCACGTTCGCTAATTTTGCGTTCGCACTACGCAATGATTCCCAACCATCGATATTTGTTCATAGATCGATGGTTCACAGTGATTGTGGGGCCCAATCTCCGCAATATGGGAAGTGCTCGCCTGAATTTGTCTAATCGTGGTCATTGATCTTCCACCCCAATGATATCAACGGTGTTGGTTGATTATGGGTCGTGAACTAGCATGTTCGCTAATTTCACCTTTGCACTCCACAGTTATTCGCAACCATTGATATAATCGAGCGGCTGGTGTTTGGTTCATTAAATCTAGTGGACATGTGATTCAATATGATGACTGAGATAGGTTTTCCTCCCGATGAACATCTCACATTCATATCCTTTGTCACTTTCTTGATTCATCTATGGATCTTGTTACTCAGGGAGTTCAGGTAAATTTGACTATCATGAAGTTTGACAGCCCAGGGCGTCGAACCCCCAAAAATCTGAAACCATTATGAACTAGCTCCTTTTAGGCTTAGCGTAGGGTTCCTAGACCCAGGTCACATGGAACTTTAGATGAATATTGGGCTATGATCTCTACTCTTAGTCGGGTTTTATTTAAGGATGTGGGCATGATTTCAAGGTCTCTCAGGCTATTGGTTTGAAGGAAACACCTTCCTAATTCACAAAACCTTAAATTTTGAAACAGGGTAGGGTAAAATCGTGAGGTTACCAAGATGGTAGCAGTGCCAAGAGGCTAGCTCAGTCACTCCTAATGGATTTACCACTAGCCACCCCTGAGATAGACCACGATTCTTTGAGATTGAATCTCTTCTTTCGACACAGAAATAGATAGGGACAAAGGTTACTCTACTTCTCCTGACTCGGTCTCTATTTCCCATGATCAAAACACACTCTTTTCAAATTTCTTCCTTGAATCCCAGAGTTCAATCTCTCATATTTTCACTCTTCACATATTTTCCTCTCTGACTCCCACGCCTTCCTTTCTTTCCTTTTCCAACAAGATTGTGTGTGGCCCGAATTCTCAGTCTGTGGTCAGGTCTGGAAGCCTTACAGATGGGCGGTCTACTCCATCCCCTCATTAACTCTTGAGGGGTCTTCCCACTTACCATCCTGACTGTAATTCGTTCCTGGTTCAGAGGGTTGTTCTGATCCTAAGCAATTAAATCCAGCAAAGTACTGGTTCGGTGGAGGTTAGCGCAACCATTCCTGGTCCCCTCCACCATCTCTTTCATATAATTTGTGGTCTCTCTTAGCACATCCCCTTTCCAACAGTCGTGCAACACTTATCCATTTTCTATTAAAATAACATAATTTACATTCATCGACCTTTTATACAAAGGTCCATCAAATCAAACATTCACACATTTGAGTTTGCCATATTTTCTTGGCCAGTATAGTTATATTTACAAACTGGGGGAAACAAGGTGTTACAATTCCCTCCCCATTAAAAGAAAATCGTCCTCGATGTTCTATTTGTCAACATTCTATGTATATACAGAAGTAAACAAAATTGGATATGCATGTCTCATGGCATCCTCCATTTCCCACATAGCCTCATCTGGGCCAAAGTGTTTCATCTTGACCTGTGCAATGGTTTGGTTCATGAGTGAGGTTTACTTCCTTTTTAGTATGCATTGAGGTTCTGGCAGGAATTCTCCCTCCGGCTCCACCTGGATCACAGACCAGTCGATTATATGATTAAAATCATGCACATATGTCTTCAATAATGAAACATGGAAAACATATGTGCCTTTATTGTGGGAGGGAGTGCTAGCCTATAGGTTACTAGTCCCACTCTATCTAAGACTTCAAAGGGTCCACAATACCAAGGTGCCAGCTTGGCACAAGCTCCCATTCTCAGGGAAATATTCATGGGTCTAACACTGAGATAGACATGGTCTCCTGTCTTGAACTCTCTGAGAGTTCTCTTTCGGTCGACGTAGCTCTTTTGTCTATCCTGAGCAATTTTCAGACTTTGTTTTATCTAAATCACTCTTTGTTCCATTTCTTTCAGCATGTCTGGTCTGATTGTAATTATATCCACTAGATTACTCCAGTTGATTGGAATCTTGCACTGTCTACCATAGAGGGCTTCAAAAGGGCTCATCTTTAGTGACTCTTGATAATTGTTGTTGTAGGAAAATTCTACCAATGGCAGGTAGTCTTCCCACTTCTTAGTTTGATGCATTACATGCATCCTTAACATGTCTTCTAATATTTGGTTTATTCTTTCTGTCTGTCCATCATTTTGGGGGTGATAGGCTATGCTAAACAACAATTTAGTCTCAAGACCAGCCATCAAGGATTTCCAAAAGATTGAAGTGAATTTTGTGTCTCTGTCAGATATAATCTCTCTAGGAATACCATGCAATCTGAATATCTCCTTCATGAAGATGTTGGCAATATCTATTTCCTTGCAAGTCGACTTGACAGGAACAAAGTGAGCATACTTGCTCAATGTTTCCACCACTACCATGATGGCATCATTCTGCTTAGCCGATCTTGGTAATCCAGTGATGAAATACATGAAAATGGTTTCCCATTTTCATTATGGAATTGGTAGAGGCTATAACAACCCTGCTGGGTGTCGGTGTTCTACCTTAACTTGTTGGCATTCTAGGCACTTAGCTAAATATTCGGCTATGTCCTTTTTCAACGTAGGCCAATAGAATTGTTTCCTAGTGGCGGTGATCATTTTTTGATATCCTCGGTGACCAGTATATGGTCTCTTGTATAGTTAATCCATTATGAACCGCTTCAAGTTGTCCTTGCTTGGAATATGCAATATGTTTCAGTAGGTCAACATGCCTTCATTGATCATATGATAGCCTTCATACTTTATCCCTGTAGGCTCTTTCCTTAGGTATGAGTTCACGGTCTTGAAAAATGCATTTGTTTCTTGTGCATTCATGATTATTTCCCTGACATCCGTTTCACAGGTGCTTACTACTGCCAAGTGAATCATTTTCACACTTCTGTTAAGGGCATCAACCACCCTATTTTCCTTCCCTTTTATGTGTTTGATTTCGAAATCGAATTGACTAAGGAGATCCATCCACCTAGCTTGTCTAGCATTGAGTTTTGGTTGATCAAACAGGTGCTTCAACCCACAATGGTCTGTCATAAGTACAAATTCCCTTCCCAGGAGGTAATGCCTCCACATTTTTAAATCATGCACTATGGCAGCCAACTCTAGATCATGGGTCACATAATTGATTTCATACTCATTCAATTTCCTGGATGCGTAGAAAATTACACGTCCCTCTTGCATAAGGACTCCTTTGAGTTCTTCCTTGCAGGAATATGTATACACAAGGAAGTCATTATCAAGGTATGAAATCTTCAGCACGGGTGCATGGGCCAGAAGGTATTTCAATTGCTAAAATCTTTCTTCACATTCTGATTTCCAAGTGAATTTAACCCCCTTTTTCTGGAGGGCAGTGATTGGACAAACAATCTTGGAAAATCCTTTTATGAACCTTCTATAATATCCTGCTAAGTCCATAAAGAATATGATATCAGATACATCCTTTGGGGTAGGCCATTCCATAATAGATCTGATCTTGTCAGGGTCTACTGACACCCCTTCTTCAGAAATAATATGGCCCAAGTAATGTACTTGCTTCTGGAAAAAGTCACACTTGCTAAGCTTAGCGTAGAGTTGATGCTCTCTTAGTACTTGAAGTACAAGTCTAAGATGTTCTTCATGCTATTCTCTGTTCTTGGACTAGATTAATATATCATCAATGAAAACCAATACAAATCTGTCTAGGAATTTGTTGAGTACATTGTTCATCAAGCACATAAAAGTGGCGGGGGCATTGGTTAGTCCAAATCACACCACCACAAATTCATAGAAACCATACCTTGTCATGAAGGTTGTTTTTTGGATGTCTTCATCCTTGATTCATACTTGTTGGTATCTAGACCTTAAGCCAATCTTTGAGAAAATGGAAGCACCCCCTAATTGGTTGAACAAGTCATCGACTCTTGGTCAGGGGTTCTTTTTCTTTATGGTTGTCTTATTGAGTTGTATATAATCTATGCACAGTCGGAGCATGCCATATTTCTTTTTCACAAACAAGGTTGGTGCTCCCTATGGAGACACATTGGGCTAGATGTATCCTTTTTCCATCATTTCCTTTAGTTGTATCTTGAGCTCAAACAACTTGGGTGTACTCATCCTATAGGGTGTCCAAGACATTAGCACTTCTCCTGGTGCAAGTTCTATCGAGAAGTCAATGTCTCTTCTCGGAGGTAGACCCGATACCTCTTCTGGAAACACGTCTCTATACTCTCTTAATATGGGGTGGTCCTCTATGTTCAGTTTGTCATCCTCAACCGATTCCAACACATGTATTGCGTATAGAGGACATCCCTTTCTGCAATACTTTTTCATTTGAAGGGTTGATATTTGTCTCACTGAGACAAGTTTCTAAATCCCATGGAGGGTCATCCTTCCCCCTTCTTCATTTACACATTCTAAAGTTTTATGGTAACAGTCTAACTTAGTTTTATAAGTATCCATCCAATCCATACCAATCAACAAGTCATAAGATCCTAGGGGGAGTATGTTAAGGGTCGTTTGGGTGGGAAATCCATCCATGATGAATTGGCAAGTTGTTATGACCTATGTTAATTTTCTTTTGGTTATGGTGGATAGTTGTACCAACCATGGCTTAACATGTCTAACTGGTTTCAATTTACACTTATCAACAGTCTGAGGGGCCACATAACTCAAATTAGAACCAGGGTCAATTAAAATAGAAACTAGACGGTTAGCGATCATACCTTCCATCTCCACTACTAAAGTTTGGTGGTCGGCTTGTTTATTATCCAAAGATGCATAAATCCATGGCATGCTCCTAGCCACATCATTGAATGTGGTAGATTCTTGGATGTTGTATATTCTCCTATTGTTCTGTTGTTTATGTGGGAAATCCCTCATTAGATGTTCTTCTCCGCAACCCCAACATTTTAAGGATTCTCTCTTTGGGTTATCTGTCTTTCCTGGGATTGATCCAAAAGGTTTATTTCCACTCTAGGAGGGGAAATTATTTTGATACACACTTAGGGTAGGAAGGCTCATCCTTGAATCCTTCCTATAGTTCTTAAATCTTGAGGATTTAAACCCCTTCTTCTTGAACCCCAAACTACTCTTCTTCTTCCAGTCCTCGCAAGGTTTTGTCTGACACCCGAATTGTTCATAACAATACCTTTCCTTCCAGATAGTGTCTTCTAAGGTCTTTTCCTCGTCAAACTCAATCCTGTTACGGTAGGTCTAAGGTAACCCACTAATAAATCGTTGGAGTTTTACCTTTTCATATTTTATGTAGGGTACATACCTCAACAACTCAAGGAATTTATTGATATATTCCTCTATGATGAGTTGTCCCAGCTTGAGTTCACAAAACTCCTTAGTCTTCCCATCGAATTATTTTTCTGACAGATACTTCTTCTTGAAGTGTTTCTCAAACTATTTCCATGATAATTCCTTTTCATGGATTCCTTTCACATTCTTAAAATCTTCCCACCAAATGGAAGCCTTTCCATTCATGTTGAAGATGGCTATTCGAGCCTTCAAGTTTTCAGAATAGTCATGAACTATGAAGTACTTCTTTAATCCAAGCAACTAATAATTTGCCTCTTCCCCTTTCTCAATCTCTCCATTGAAAGAGGGTGGTTTGGATTTCTTGAACTCTTCAGGGTCATGACTTTTGGAATGCTTTCGCTTCTTTCCTTTACTCTGAGAATGTGAGCTAGTTTTGCTACTATAAGATCCTTCGGATTTTCCAGTTTCCTTTCCAGAGGACTCTCTCGATGAGCGTCCCATGCCTCCAAGTTGGGCCTTCCTTGAAGTACTTCTCCCTGTGTGGCCACTTATGAAACCACATTTTCGTATTTCAGGTGGACTTTGACTTCTCTCTGTATGTCATCGGTCCACATGACTGGTTGCAGGTTTATGTTGCAACTACCTTTGTATATAGGATAAGCACTGCAACAAGACTCCATTGATTTCCATTTGTTTCTCTTGCTCCTTTATCAATCTCTCATTGTCATCCTTGCAACTCTATAATTCGACGATAAGGCTCCTTACAGTTTCAGCTAGATCCGGAGGGGTCTCCATCACCCTCCTCTTGTCAGACTCTTTGTCTCTATTTTGGGAGTCGTATCACCATACTTTATGCTTGTGGTTTCCCATGATTCACTGATTGTTAGAGTGCTGACAAAACATTCACTGTTAGCTAAAATTCTAGTAGTTCATGAGCATCACACAATTCATTTTTCTTAAATACACACACAGTAGAAAGTTTTCATTCTTTTTTTTAGTAATAGTTTAACCAGATTCTTTGGGAAAAATGTAAGGTAGGCGCGTCACCCTTAAGATTTACTTTAAACATAATTTTTAAGTGACTCATCCATGATCCCAAGCAGGCCAAGTGTTGTAACCATGCTCTAATACCAATTTGTAACACACCCATGGTGGGGCATCAAAATTTTGTTCTTCTTAAGAAAATCAAAACCCCCATTCAACCTCTTTATTCCATTCTGCTCTTCCAGAGCTTTCCAACCACGGTCTCCATGATCCGAACCGAGCTCAGAGCTGGAAGATATCCTCTCCCAAGTTATTTGGGTTCTTCCATCCCTCTGTACTTGCATATGGCCATGGGCTATGACCAGAAACCAAGACAACCACTATGCAAATCCTCCACATTGGCAAATATATGAAGTTCACAATCCGATGTCGCATGTCCTCAAATATTTCGACGACCCTGATTCACTTCGGGACTTCAAAGTTCGAGAGTTTTGAACGCTCCAAAGTATTTTCTCCCTGGTGTACTCTGTACCCAGAGTTATAGATCGAGTGTCACGCATCCCTCATGATCGAGATATGTGATCCACTTCGAGACTTTAGCGTTTGGGAGTTTTGAAAACTCCAACACCTTTTTCCTCCGAAGTACTCTGTACCCGAAGTTACATATCGAGCGCCATGCATCCCTCGTGATTGACAGCTGTGATCTACTTTAGGACTTTGGCGTTCAGGTGTTTCGAACACTCCAACGCATTTTTCCTCCAAAGTACTCCGTACCCAGAGTTACAGATTGAGTGCCACACGTCCCTTCTTGATCGACGGTTGTAATCCACTTTGGGACTTTGGCGTTCGGGTGTTTTGAACACTCCAACGTATTTTTCCTTCGAAGTACACTGTACCCGGAGTTACAGATCAAGTGCCACACGTCCCTTCGTGATCAAAGACTATGATCCACTTCGAGACTTCAGTGTTCGGGAGTTTCAAACACTCCAACACATTTTTCCTCCGAAGTACTCTGTACCCGAAGTTAAAGATCAAGCGCCATGCGTCCTTTCGTGATCGATGATTGTGATCCACTTCAGGACTTCGACGTTCAGGAGTTTCGAACACTCCAACACATTTTTCCTCCAAAGTACTCCATACCCAGAGTTACAGATCGAGCACCACATGTTCCCTTCCAACGGACGGTTCCGATGGATTTCGACACTTCAGAACTTCTCTCCTCACATTCCTCCGGAGTGTTCTTCTCCAGAGTCAACGATCTACTACCACGTACCTTCATGTGCCAATGGCTAGGATCTACCTTGGCACTTCGGGGATTTTCGAAGCACCTCAAATCCTCCGGAGTCTCTAAGTCCCGAACTCACGGAATCCCAATCATTTCACCAACCACGTGGGTGAGGTATGCAAGTGCCAAGGGATGACACGTAACTTGGTTAGGGGCAAAACATTCCCTCGTCTGGGATGACACATATCATGTTCAAAAGGAGCTATAGGGTATGGGATGCACATGAATCCAAGTGGCACGTGGCTCGTCAATCTTAAATCCATGTCACCATGGATATCATCACTGCACCTCGTCACTTCAGTCTGATCATCTTTCATCCTCCCTCAAATTTTCACTGTTGAAATCCGATCGACACCGATTCATTCACAGATCGACGATTCATAGTGATTGCGGAGCCCCAACGTGCTCGCTCTTTATCAGAGAACTCAATCTCCACAATCTGAAATGTGCTCGCCCAACTTGGTCTAATCGTATTTGTTGATCCTCCACCCCAAAAAGATCAACAACGTTGGTTGATTATAGGTCGTGAACTAGCACGTCCACTAATTTCACCTTTGCGCTCCGCAATGATTCCCAACCATCGATCTTTGTTCACAGATCGATGGTTCACAGTGATTGCGGGGCCCAATCTCCACAATATGGGAAGTGCTCACCCAACTCTATCTAATCGTGGTCGTTGATCTTCCACCCCAATGAGATCAACAACGTTGGTTGATTTCAAGTTGTGAACTAGCACATCCGCTAATTTTTCCTTTGTGCTCCACAATGATTCCCAACCATCGATCTATGTTCACAAATTGACAGTTCACAGTGATTGTGGGGCCCAATATCTTCAATCTGGGAAGTACTTTCACGACTCTGTCTAATCGTGGTCGTTGATCTTCCACCCCAACGAGATCAATGACGTTGGTTGATTGTGGGCCGTGAACTTTCATGTCCTCTAATTTCACCTTCGTGCTCCACAATGATTCCCAACCATCGATCTAATCGAGAGACTGGTGTTTGGTTAATTAACTCTAGTGGGCCTTTGAGTCGATATGGAGAGTGATATAGGCTTTCCTCCTGATGAACGACTCACATTCATCTCCTTTGTCAAGTTCTTGATTCATCAATGGATATTGTTTCTCAGGCATTTCGGGTAACTTTGACTATCATGAAGTTTGACATCCCAGGGCGTCAAACCCTTGAAACTCTGAAACCATTATGAACTAGCTCCTTCCGAGCTTAGCGTAGGGTTCCTAGACCCAGATCACATGGAACTTCAGTTGAATCTCGGGCTATGATCTCTACTCTTAGCCGGGTTTTAGTTAAGGTCATGGGCGCGAGTTCAAGGTCTCTTAGGCTACTGGTTTGAATAAAACGCCTTCCTAATTTGTAGAACCTTAAATTATGAAATAAGGCAGGGTAAACTCGTGAGGTTACCAAGACGGTAGCGGTGCCAAGAGGCTTGCTCCAATTCTGGAGCTGTGAGGTAGCTCCCTGGGGAAAACACCTTCGAGAGTTAAACTGGAGCATACGGGAAAAACATAAGCATAAGTTCTCAAGGAAGCCAACGCATACACATAACTTAACCATTTCAATGCAGAAACCATTTACAAATATGTAAATAAATGCATGCAACCATTAATTCCCAATTCAACGGATAGAGTATGAAAACACTTATCAGAACCAGATAACGTGAAGCGACTATTGGAAGGGGTGTCCTTTTCCACCCAACCATAGGCTCAGTCACTCCTAACGGATTTACCACTAGCCACCCCTAAGCTAGACCATGATGCTTTGAGATTGAATCTCTTATTCCAGCGCATAAATAGATAGGGACGAAGGTTACTCTCCTTCTCCCAACTCAGTCTCTATTTCCCGCGATCAGAAGACACTCTTTTCACAGTTCTTCCTCAAATTCGAGAGCTCATTCTCTCATTTCTGCACTCTTCGTGGATTTTCCTCTCTAACCCCCATGTCTTCCTTTCTTTCCTTTTCCAGCAATATTGTGTGTGGCCCGAATTCCCAATCTGTGTTCAGGTCTGGAATCCTTACAGACGGGCAGTCTGCCCCATCCCCTCATTAACTCTTGAGGGGGTCTTTCCACCTACCATCCTGACTGTAATTCATTACCAGGTCAGAGGGTTGTTCTGATCCTGAGCAATTAAATCCAACAAAGTATTGGTTCGATGGAGGTTAACAAAACCATTCCTCGTCCCCTCCACCATCTCTTTCATAGCATTTGTGGTCTCTCTTAGCACATCCCCTTTCCAGTAGTCGTGCAACACTTATCCATTTTCTATTAAAATAACAGAATTTGAGTTTTCCATTTCCAAATCAAACATTCACACATTTGAGTTTTCCATAGTTTCTTGGCCAATATAGTTATATTTACAAACTGGGGGAAATAGGGTGTTACACCTATGATCAACAAGATGAACCAAATTGAGAATGATTTCTAAGTTCCAAACCAATATGAAGAATGTGGAGCACCTACCGCTTACAGTATTGTCATGTAATGTACTAACACAAGAGGCCCCTTGAATACCACTAATCAATAAATTAAACAGATATTGTAAATACTCATTCCACCCTTCATAGAATATCCCACCTAGGAAACCAATCCACTACTCCATATGAATAGGTTCTTGAAAATAACAATTGGCTCTCTAATCTATACCAACTTCCAAAATGTCAACCCATAAAATCTCAGGGTCCCATGATATCACTGGAAAGGACCCATCATGTTGACGTTGTGCCACTCTAATCATAAATATCTAACCCTCTTACCTAGACTGCATCCTCCAATCCTGCAACCCCAAGTTATAATTCCTCAAAGAATCATCCCCACTATCAAGTATCATATCCTGCTAATGTACCTTAGTGAAGTCCCAATTTACAATCTCTCTTCCCGACTCAATCCTAGGCAACAGAAAAGAGAATCTTCCCAACCATAACATATAAACCTCAACATATCTCCTCATGTCGCTAATAACATGAATTTGATCAAACACTATCAAGGA